>JXCR01029609.1:9148-48097 GCA_002079205.1 Phalaenopsis hybrid cultivar | reverse complement strand
ATATATATATATATATTTATGCTTATTTTGGTGATATTATACTTTAAAGAAAGATATTTTCATGTTTTTTTGCAGGTATATCAATTTTAGGCTTTTGGAGCAAAATAGTAGCAAAAAGGAGGAAATTTGGAGCCAAAATGGAGATTTTCATGATCCTGGCGCCAGAATCCAAAAAATAGCACAGACTTAATTAGACTAGCGCTAGAAGCGCCAGAGACGAATTAAGAAAGAGTAACACGGTTCTTGACTATTTTTGAGGTATTTTGAAGGCTCCAAACAATTCAAATGTCCCGTGGATTGGTTTGATACACCTAAAATATATAGTATTTTTAGACATATTTTTATATCTATTTTTGAGATACTGCGCTTTAATGGAAGGTATTTATGTGTTTTTCTTTCAGGTACAAGTAACAAGGTGCAAAATGCTAAAAAAAGTGAAAAAGTATCAATTTTTTAGAAAAAATGCAAAAATTGTGCAAAAGTGTTTTGGCGCCAAGTGTCAGATCTAACACTTAAGCGCTGGTGAAACAGAGAAGACCGCGCCTAAGCGCCAGAGACCCTGCGCTTAAGCGCCAGTGACAGTTACTTGACAGGTTAATTTATTTTGACAAATTCTGAAGAGACATTTAAGGCACCTATTGGCTAAAATGGGTGGTTATAACCACTAAGGATGAAAATATAATTAAAGAACTTATGAAAGGAGACATTCCTTGGTAAATACATCGAATCAAGACACATTTTGAAGAGATGCCAATACACCTCTTGGAAAATTATAAAAGAAGGAAGTTGAGACTTTTTGAATGGGGCTGAAAAATCTTAAGAAGTTCTGAAAGGTTCTTGAAGATGTTTGTGGAGGAGCTTTTGAAGAAAATTTCAAGCACCACAAATTTATTTTCCCTTTGTTTATAGTTTTAATTTGAGAGTTAAGAGTGTTGTAAGAGAAAAGAGATTCAAAGAAACTTCAAGAGTTTGGTGAAGGATTTGAGATAAATTTTTATCTTTGTTTTAAACTACATTGGGTTTTAATTGAGACTTCTTTTTGGTTTGATAATAATTTATACTTTTAAACTAAAGTGTGATTTTGTTTTCTCCATGGATTTTGAGTTGTTTTGTTTATCTTTCTCTTTAAAATGATAAGTAATTAAAGTGTTGGGTGGAAGTTGTGGAGAGTATTAAGCTTTAATGTTGGAAGAAGCTGTGGTGATTTAATTCTATGCACTTTATTTACTTCTTGATCTAGCCTATCTAGATGTTAAAATTTGTTGTGAGAACATGTAAGAATCAGGATGATATTGCCTCAGTCAACAGTTGGAAAGAATCACATGATATTGTATGAATGAGAATCTAGTTCATTTGATGAGTGCAAATAAATAGGGATATAATCTTTCAAGGATGTGGATTTAGAGGACTTTAGAGTGACAGACTAAAGCCCCCAACTTGGTTTATTATTTTCGGTTTTGATACGATATGTTAGCCCCCAGGTGGAGGGAACCGAGGGAACTCTAGAGTGAGAGCTAGTATCTTCCATGCTTAACCGATCTTCAGAACCGTTCAAACTTTAAATTAGTCAATGTTTTTTATAGCATCTCTAGTAAGGGTAAATAACAATATTGCTCATATTTGGTACAACACACTTTGAATACTTTCACAATAGTATTTCTATATATATTACTGATTCATGATAAGGAGAAAGGTATTTCGTATTCAATGATTTTCTTTTACATAAACTCAAGTTATCTTTAGTAAGTTTTTATATTAAAAATTAAAAATATCAAAAGGAGTTCAAATTTCTTTCCTGTGATAAAAATTATAGTTTAAGTATTTGTCTTTTTAAAGTAGAAAGTTTGATCACTTTAATTATCACATACTGTGAACAGTCTCCATGAGTTCGATATTTAGGGCTTAATTAAAAAGTTATATTACTTGATAACGATATGNCCCTTACGAGCATAAAGAATATTGGTTAATCTAAAGTTAGTTCTAGCTTGTGTTATAGTGTTGAGTATATTCTAGCATCTCACTTTTAGATTACCCATTGTGCCCTCTCTATATGACCTACTAGGGACGCTTAGTTCCAACAATAGATCAAATTGGTAAAGGATCTAGCATGTCACCCTAGAAACACCAATTTTACGCACATCAAAACTTATATCTCTATCTATTTGCACTCCCCCTAGATTTGACATCCCCATCCTCTAAGGTTTAGTGTGGTACTCACTAGTTGGTGAAATTATAGCCCTACCAGGTCACTATGTTTCGCAATGGATTTTAACATCACAAATGACCAATTTGTAAAGTAAATGAAGAACCGATAAAAATACCACCACAAAATTATTTGAATAAAATAAATATTTAAAATATTATAATCCCACACATCATTACTTCTTATTGCAAGGAGAAATAAAAGAAAACTACTTAGAAATCATATTCAGAAATATTTACGGGTAAGTTTTATTTTTTATGCATTTACTGTTTTCTTTCACCTGCAAAATTTTTCTACTATTTTTTTTACTTATTATTTTAAAATTTAAGTTTGGGAGAAAGAAAAATTTCTTTAAAATAAGTGAACTAAATTTTATTTGTCCTCAGTTAACTATACTTTAAAAATTAATTTAACATGACCATGGATATTAGAGTGTAAGTTTAAATAACTATATTTTTGTTTGTAAATATTATGGTAAATTTAAGCAAAAACTTTTAATAATGAAGGTCAATTCTAGAGTTAAGATATTTAGTATGAAAGACTAAGACTATGTTTTTCTTTTTAAATTAAAGGATATTGTATTCTTAAAGTATTAAGAATCTTAGAGTTTGAAGTAAGAAGAAAAGAGTGAGACTTTATGAAAAATCTTCAAAACTAATATAAATTTATAAAGTGAAGGAAGGTTAGAAGTTTTGACTTTAAGAAAAGGATAGTGAAGTTCATAATTNAAAATATTATAATCCCACACATCATTACTTCTTATTGCAAGGAGAAATAAAAGAAAACTACTTAGAAATCATGAGGATAACAAAATAAAACATCGAATATATAAAAAACCAAGTTTATAAGACAAATTTTAAACAAAGGTACAAATANTGTTGTCGTGTGTGTATTGTAATATTGAAAGATATTTACAACGCACAACACAAAGTCGCCCGCATCACCAGTCTGACAACACATGATGTAGACACTTTCTAATGAGTTCTTTAAATCGTTTCCATGCTTTGTATATTGACTCACCTTCATAATGAGTAAAAGAGGTAATATCATTTATAAGCTTAATAGTTTTTTAAGGTGAAAAATACTTAGCCAAAAATTTTTATGCTAACTCCTTTACAGTTCTAATAGATCTTGGTGCTAATGAATTTAACCACATTTTAGTTTTATCCTTTAAGAAAAAAAGTAAAAAGTCTAAGTCTAACAACATCAATTGATACACCATCATATTTAAATAAATCATACAATTCTAAAAAGCTTGCAATGTGTAACTTTGGATTCTCAGATGGTGTTTCCTCAAAATGATTGTTTTGTACCATCTGTATAACAACATACTTAAGTTTAAATGAGTTAGCCACTACACTAGGGATTTGTATACTTAAGTGAATTTCATTGTTGTATGGTTTGCATAGTCCCTTAAAGGTCTTTGTAAATCAAGATGTTCATTTTCATTTGTTTGGTTATTTAAGTGAATTTGTGATGCGTTTGTCATTTCTTGACAATTATGAAGTTCTTTTCATTTTAAATTTTTCCTAATAGTTCGTTCTAACTCAGAATCGTAGGGTACTAAACATTTGGTTCTCGAACTATGCACGCACAATTAAAATTTAAGGAATTAGAAATTAAAAATAAAACAAAATACTTAAAATAAAAATATTTTTATTTTTTTAATATTTTTAATTTTTTAAGAATTTTTGAATTTTCAATTTTTTTTTGTTTTTTTTTATATTTTTTAAAATAAACTAATACCGATAAAATAATATACAATTCTTCCAAAATAAATCTACAACAAAATAAAAATTAAAATTTTTAAGTCAGAAAATTTCATTATTTTCCTCAATAATGACGTCAAAAACTTAAACTGACCCACAATTACGTAATTATTTAAGTCCGAAAATATGACCAAAATGTTGACCCAATTTATATGTAACAGTTGGTGTGCAAAATAAATGTGTAATTAAATTGATTAAAGATTTATATGCTTGGGATACTACGCAAGCATACGTATCGTTTCAAATAATATAGAGTTTTATTTAAAAACTCCAACATTGATCCCACAATGAAAATAAGGATTTTACTATGCTAACTTAAAAATATTTCTACATAAATTGTAATATAAATTTGCAAGAGAGTAATATTGAACTGTTTGTAAAAGGGTGTAACTAAAGTGACTACTTCTACTAAAAGTAAATGCAAAGTCTCTAAATTTAAAATGTGTAAAGAAGTACGATTTTAATAAAAAGTCTTCCCTCTTTACAAAGAGAATGTAAATAAGGGTTGAAATCAAATGATTAAAGATGGAAGTGAGGTATTATGACAAATAGGAGCATGCCTATTCTTTATCCCTTACGAGCATAAAGAATATTGGTTAATCTAAAGTTAGTTCTAGCTTGCGCTGTAGTGTTGAGTATATTTAGCATCTCACTTTTAGATTATCCATTGTGCCCTCTCTATATGACCTACTAGGGACGCTTAGTTCCAACAATAGATGAAATAGGTAAAGGATCTAGCATGTCACTCTAGAAACACCAATTTTACGCCAATCAAAACTTATATCTCTATCTATTTGCACTCCCCCTAGATTTGACATCCCCATCCTCTAAGGTTTAGTGTGGTACTCACTAGTTGGTGAAATTATAGCCCTACCAGGTCACTATGTTTCGCAATGGATTTTAACATCACAAATGACCAATTTGTAAAGTAAATGAAGAACCGATAAAAATACCACCACAAAATTATTTGAATAAAATAAATATTTAAAATATTATNACTCCCCCTAGATTTGACATCCCCATCCTCTAAGGTTTAGTGTGGTACTCACTAGTTGGTGAAATTATAGCCATACCAGGTCACTATGTTTCACAATGGATTTTAACATCACAAATGACAAATTTGTAAAGTAAATGAAGAACCGATAAAAATACCACTACAAAATTATTTGAATAAAATAAATATTTAAAATTTTATAATCCCACACATCATTACTTCTTATTGCAAGGAGAAATACAAGAAGACTACTTAGAAATCATGAGGATAACAAAACAAAACATCGAATATATAAAAAACAAAGTTTATAAGACAAATTTTAAACAAAGGTACAAATGCTTATCTCAAACTTCTCTCCGAGCAATCCTCTGAAGTTTTCTGACAGAACTTGACGCCACAAGACTCACACAAGACTCTACAATCACCACACTCTTACTATAGTGGCACCCACCCCTATAGTGGTCTAAACTACTAATAAAAATAAAGTTTTTCTTTTTTTTCCTTCTTTGAACATATAGAAATTATATTTTATATATAGAGCTCTGAAAATAACCAAGGGTTAAAACACATTTTCAAAATTTNACTCTTACTATAGTGGCACCCACCCCTATAGTGGTCTAAACTACTAATAAAAATAAAGTTTTTCTTTTTTTTTTCCTTCTTTGAACATATAGAAATTATATTTTAAATATAGAGCTCTGAAAATAACCAAGAGTTAAAACACATTTTCAAAATTCGTCCAAATTCATTGAATGTTGGGCAAACTGTTTCTGGTGCCTAGGCGCCCAACCGTCGCGCCTAGACGCCGACCTTCTAGAACATGCTGACGCCTAGGAGCTCGGTCACTTTTCNTCGTCCAAATTCATTGAATGTTGGGCAAACTGTTTCTGGTGCCTAGGCGCCCAACCGTCGCGCCTAGACGCCCAACCGTCGCGCCTAGATGCCGACCTTCTAGAACATCCTGACGCCTAGGAGCTCGGTCACTTTTTGTGTCTTTGGCTTTAATTGACCCATTTTTGCTCCTTTTTTCTCTTATTGCACTTGAAATAAAAAGCACACAAATATATTTCATTAAAGCACAATATTATTAAAAATAAACATGAATTACATAGATAAAAACAAGTAATTTTGAGGCGTGTCAGCCACCATATGAGCCGTCTCATAGAATTAATTCACTTTATTCATTCTCAACAACAGTCACGCCCCCTTTTTGGGTGCACAATGGATATAACTAACCCAAACACTATTTAAGATAGGGTAGATGATGCCTAAATCTAATCATTTCAAAATCTTTTTCTTTACCACCTCTTTCATGATAGGGTTAAATCTCCTCCATGGATCATCCCTAGGTTTATGATTGTCTGCTATAAGAATCATATGCATACACATCGACATACTAATCCTCTTTATATCAGTTAGAGTCTATTTAAAGACTCTCAGAAAACTTCTCAGAACTGTCATCAATTTTTCTTCTTGTAAACTACTAAGTTTTGAAGAGATAATCACAGGTAATGAGGGGAAATTTCAGATGCGTAGGTAAGAACTTCAGTTCAACTTTAAGTGACTCATCCATGGATGAAACTAATGGTTTAGAGTTTTCAATGGATCCAATAGTTCGAACCTCTCCCTATACATCTTAGGGTTTGATTCTATCAATAGAGTTGATTCATCCTTAGAGTTATGTCTATCATCCTTAATAAAAATCTGCTCTACTGGATCAACTGCACAAATCTTCTGAAATTGGCTTCTACTAAGTCGGTTCACTAAATCAAGCCTAAAATATGAATCCTTTTTTGATTCAGAAGAGAATTTCATAGATTTTAAGACATTAATATTTACTTCCTGATCATTTACTCTCATAGTCAACTCCCTCTTCTGCACTCAATCATCGCCCTACGAGTGGTTAGGAAAGGTGTGCCTAAGATGCTGAGTATCTCCTTATCATCCTTCATATCCAAAAAAATAAAGTCAACATGAAAGATAAACTCATCCACCTTTACTAGAACATCCTTTATAACTCTCATAGAATAGGTAAGAGATTGGTCAATAGGCTGAAGAGTTACAATGGTGAGCTAGACTTCTCCTAATCCTAATCTCTCAAAGATAGACAGAGGACATGAGGTTAATGGTGGCATCAAAGTCATATAAGGCTTTTCCAATGAATTTATCTCTTATAGCACAAGAAATTGTGAAACTCCCAAAGTCCTTAGGAGAATTTTAAATTCAATATCGTGAAAACAACATAGTTGATATGTTATAGTTAGTTGGCACCTAAAATTAAATTTCTCCTTTAATGATCCCAAGTGATATAAATATATAATGTATAATTTGAAAATTTACACAAGAGAGTTGAGAAAAGGAAAGCTAGCTTACTCTGATCTAGTGTGATGTTACTATCGTGAGATTTTTTGCCAAAATTGTCGCGTTTTCACTAGAGAAAAAATAGGAGAGCCGAAGTGAAGGCGGGTAGATTGGAAATTAGAAGGGTCATCCTTCTCCTAGACAACAATAAAGTATTCAGAAAGGAACAGACACAGAGACACTACTTCCCTAGGCCACATTCCTGGTATCCGCTCTATCTCCTCCCATGGAGGAGCAACGGCGCCAGCTGCTGTCGGCCACTGCACAGCAGCGGAAGGGGCGGAAGGGGCGGAAGAGAAAGTTGGAGGATGTCGTCACTCCATCACCAGTGGCTGAAGAGGATGAGGCGTTGGAGGAAGGCGGCGCCGGCGAGATCTGCTGCCAGAGCTCCTTAGAAACCCTAGCTCTCCAGGTGAGGGACCAGGTAGAGGTCCTAGAAAGAGGCTTTTCATGGAGGAGAGCCGATCGGGAAGCCGCTAAAAACGCTACTCATGCCCTCGCCGACCTTGCAAAGAACGGTATGACTTTTTTGTTCTTATGGTTTTTGCTTGCGGTTTGGGCGCAATCATTATTTTCCTTTTCCTGTTTTTGAGTTGTGATTGTTGTACACCTACTGAGAGAGGGTCTCGCAGAGGAGCTTGTGAACGTGATAGTTGAGAACGGAGCTGTGCCTGCACTTGTTCGGCATCTGCAGGAGCCGACGGCTCTACTGATGGATGGCGATGGCGGGGGAGAGCGTCACTACGAGCATGACGTGGAGAAAGGGAGTGCATTTGCTTTGGGCCTTCTGGCCGTTAAGGTATACACGTTGTGGTAACTGTCTTGCGTGATCTTGTTTTTTCGCTTCCTAGTGGTATGCTGGATTTTTACCCGATTGGTCACTATTCTTTTTTTCTTCTCTTTGCGTTTTTGACTTGGAGGAGACGCAAAATAACTGATTTAAGAGGTNCAGGTGAGGGACCAGGTAGAGGTCCTAGAAAGAGGCTTCTCATGGAGGAGAGCCGATCGGGAAGCCGCTAAAAACGCCACTCATGCCCTCGCCGACCTTGCAAAGAACGGTATGACTTTTTTGTTCCTTGCTTGCGGTTTGCGCAATCATTATTTTCCTTTTCCTGTTTTTGAGTTGTGATTGTTGTACGCCTACTGAGAGAGGGTCTCGCAGAGGAGCTTGTGAACGTGATAGTTGAGAACGGAGCTGTGCCTGCACTTGTTCGGCATCTGCAGGAGCCGACGGCTCTACTGATGGATGGCGATGGCGGGGGAGAGCGTCACTTCGAGCATGACGTGGAGAAAGGGAGTGCATTTGCTTTGGGCCTTCTGGCCGTTAAGGTATACAAGTTGTGGTAACTGTCTTGCGTGATCTTATTTTTTCGCTTCCTAGTGGTATGCTGGATTTTTACCCGATTGGTCACTATTCTTTTTTTCATCTCTTTGCGTTTTTGACTTGAAGGAGACGCAAAATAACTGATTTAAGAGGGCTAATGACAGATTCTGGAACCTTGGCTAGTTAACGTAAGTTTATTGGGTTTGAAAGTTGAGATCATTTTCCTGAATAGTAATTGAGTTATTAAGTGAAAGAATGACTAAACTATGTTTGGTTGCATATTGAGAGAAATTTTAATGAATTATTCTAAGAAATGGGCTTTTGATCTTGAGTTTTAGGGTTCATTTGTGACAACTTTCTGCTTGTTTTTTCATTTCAGACCGCCACCACGGCTGTGTTTGAGAAACTATTTAGTAGAAATTTTTGTGGTGAGAAGCTGTTTTTTCTAACATACCTGTTAGAGTGTCGTGACTGTAGGAAAATTCATGTTTGATTTTTTTTGTAAAAAAACATTTTTAATTTTCACTGTAACTTTCTAAGAAGCTGGTTTCTCCACCATAATTTTACAATCAATTTTATTNTTTTTGCTTGCTTTTTCATTTCAGACCGCCACCACGGCTGTGTTTGAGAAACTATTTAGTAGAAATTTCTGTAGTGAGAAGTTGTTTTTTCTAACATGACCTGTTAGAGTGTCGTGACTGTAGGAAAATTCATGTTTGATTTTTTTGTAAAAAAAATATTTTTAATTCTCATCGTAACTTTCTAAGAAGTTGCTTTATCCACCATAATTTTACAATCAATTTTATAAAAAGTTGCAGCCAACCAAAACAGACCCTTAGCATAAAAGGTGTTCAAATTATTATTATCTTTTTTATTTTTGTCAAGTCCTATAACTAGATTCAAGCACTTATGNAAAATTCATGTTTGATTTTTTTGTAAAAAAAATATTTTTAATTCTCATCGTAACTTTCTAAGAAGTTGCTTTCTCCACCATAATTTTACAATCAATTTTATAAAAAGTTGCAGCCAACCGAAACAGACCCTTAGCATAAAAGGTGTTCAAATTATTATTATCTTTTTAATTTTTGTCAAGCCCTATAACTAGATTCAAGCACTTATGCACGTGGAAGAGAAAAAAACGNAAGTTGCAGCCAACCGAAACAGACCCTTAGCATAAAAGGTGTTCAAATTATTATTATCTTTTTAATTTTTGTTAAGCCCTATAACTAGATTCAAGCACTTATTCACGTGGAAGAGAAAAAAACACCTCTTTGTTCTTGTTAAAGGAATCGTAAAACTTAGTACTTGCATGATCCTTCCTTTTCCCATGAAGAGTAGCTTGATGGAAAACTTGAATATATATATATATATATATATATTTGTCTGTGTGTGCGTGTGTGTTTATTATTAGGTTTTATTTGAAAATTGAATGTTTTGGTATTTGCCTTACTCTAGTAAATTAGGAAGCAAGAGTGCTCATAGAAAGTGCCTTGGGAGACAATATATAGCTTTTAATGGAGGTTAAAAAAATCCTATTAATTTTCTATATCATGCATCTTTCACCTCGGNATTAGGAAGCAAGAGTGCTCATAGAAAGTGCCTTGGGAGACAATATATAGCTTTTAATGGAGGTTAAAAAAAATCCTATTAATTTTCTATATCATGCATCTTTCACCTCGTTCCTTCCCTTATTTCTTGAGAAGCAAAATTGGTAGTAGCATCCTATTACAACGGGAAATTTAGCAAAATAAATCCTATTTTCTTCCTCTCAAATGAAAAGATTGCTGTTTTAACTTATTAGGTCCCCATAAAAAGTATTGTTAAAATTAAAAGAAATATTGCTCTTAAATAGCTCACTCCTTCTATTCCTTCTTTACCGTCATGTTATTAGTGTGCAACCCTTCATGAACTCTATGTTAGCAGCTCAAAATCTAGTCCGAGTTCACCAATTAGAAAGAGTCCCAACAAGATCTATATAGAAGGATATTGACTCAATCAATCATAAAATTCTTTAAGGGATTATAGGAACTTGGTGGGATTTCATGCCCTAATAGGTGGTGGCATTTCTTGTCCTAGTAGACAATTAGTTTACATTGTATTTTTTTTTTATTGACCAATGCATTTTTGCCCATCAAAATACTTTAATTGAGCAACATGCATAACTTCATGCTTGGGTTGTACACTTGTTGATATCTTTATGTATGCTGCAATTTAACCTAAGTTCTTTTGTGTAAAATACAACTCAACCATGCAGGTTTACCCAACTTGTCCAAATATATGCGAAGAATTTAGTCTTCTTTGCTCAAGTTGGTTGTAGCCTGGGCATGGTTGTTTGAGTGCAACCTAAGCATTCATGTCATATTTGGATCTGCTTTGCGGACCAAAAGAATATTTCATGAACTAAGAACTTGTTAGTTTTTCCTCACCCATTTAGGCTTTGATACGGGGGTTATCTGGGAGCTGCGTTTTTGCGATCCCAACTATAGGACCCAAACCGAGCACGTGTGTCAGTTCACGTGAACGACACAAAGCTTAATCGAGTAACTTGTTTTTATTCCTTTCTAAGTTTTGGCGATTTTCCATTTACTTTCATTCTTTTCTAGTCCTTTCATATATATGGTGGTATTAGGGTTTATATTGAAGGTTTTTTGGCATGAGTTTGCTTAGGATAGCTGTCAGCATTTATTTTCTTCTTCCGAGCCTATTTACGAGGGTTGGTGCTCCGACTGTATCCATCTCCCAAGGTGGTGATTATCTTCTCAATCACCTTCCACATCCTCTCTGCCTTGCTCCTTACCGCCATCAATTGCTGCAGCTGCCCCTAAACAACTGTCGTTCCTATTTTACTGCAGTCACCTCCACTGCCACCTTCCAGAAGTCGCCTCCCTCACTGTTGCAACCATCCAGCTGCTCCTTCCACTCGTCACTACTTAATTGTTGTCCAACCCCACTCTTGTCGTTTCCAATCACCCTTAGATTTTCCAACCTCCTACACCACCCTACACCACTATCTATCTGCCATCGCAACCGTTCCTTGCGTTTTCCTTGTTGTTCTAGCCGCCCAAACATACCCCTCATGTCGTCTTGTTGTTCCAGCCCCTAACAAGCTTTACCACAACTCATCTGCTTCTAAAAACCTTAATACTGAATCTGTTACCTTCTAACACTCTAAGCTACCCATTCCAGTCCACCTTGCCGACTTCCACCACCATCGAGATATATTTTAGCTGTGTTTATTTTGTTTATGTTATTTCATTTCCCTTTCAATGCTTCAGTTGTAAGTTTTTCTATTGTTGTTTGAGTTAACTCCGATATCATTTGGTATTAGAGCTAGATATTTTACGATTTTTAGCAATCACCACTTCCAAACCCTAATCATAACACCGAAGTGATACTTGTCGAAAACCTGAATGAGAGGAAATACCACGACACAGTTTATGAGAAATCTGCAAAGGGATGTCCAAGAACATTTTGTGGAGGATGTGTGGTGGGAAACCTTTCAACTGCAACAGAAGTTTGTTGTCTTTGCAAGGAGGCAATCTGGAAATGTCACCCGTAGTTGTAACATTGACTTGCCCGATCGAACGAATGGAGTGAATATCTTAAACCATACGAATGTTAAGGATGACAAACCCTTGCCTCAAAGACTTGATCTGAAATATTCGAGAAGCTAAAATTTTGAAATGTGGATTTGTCACATTTTGACAGCCACTTAGGCTTAGACGAGTTCATTGAGTGGCTCTAGACTGTGGAACTTTTTTTCGAGTACCAAGACGTCTCACTGGATAAAATGATGAAACTGACTGTCAGTAAGTTAAAGAAGATTGCATTGATTTGGTGAAAAAAATTGAAACACACACCAAAATATGGGAAAAGACGATCACTATCTAGTTCAACATGAAACGGGAGATGCATCACTCGTACCTATTTGCTCGCTATTGACCGAATGTTCAAACACTAGTTCCAAAAGTGGAGAGACAACATCACTTGACGACCACTACATCTTGTAGGTAAGGTTCAACCTCAGGATCTTACAACCATAGTACATACAGGGGAATATCCAAAGTATAAAACTGGAGAAATTGATTAAGAGTAGAGAACATGTGGAGTGAACAAGTATTCGTAACTCTGTCCCAACTAGAAAGTGTTTCAAGTACCATGAATTTGGGCATATTGAATCAGATTGCACAACTAGAGAAATGATCTCTTTCACTTAACCGAGCGCTGTTAAAGAAATGGGCAATGACACAGTAGACATTGAAGAAGGTGAGGACACAAATGAGGAGTATCATCTTCTAATTAACGAGGGAAAGAGACACATAGTTCCAATGAGAGATTTCAATCAACTTAAAAGTGGTTATCTAAGACGTTGATTTTGAAAAATTGACACCAAAGGCATGTCAACCCTAGATAAGAAAAATTCATGCTTTTCAAATATATATACTCATTCCTAAGTTGCCCATACTGAGGGAGGTTCAATATGGCGTAGATGAGGCTCTTTTTTGCTACTTATGGAAGATTATATGGAGTTATTTGGATTTTAAATTTAGTTCAACTGTTTACCCACCAACAGATGACCAGACAGAAGAGATGAACTACAACTTTGAAAATTGTGTTAATAGCTTGGTGGGGAAAAAAATTCTATGATGGCTTTGAGGTCCAACCAAGGAAAAAAAAGGTCTCTCATGAGTGGTTTTACTTCAATGTGGTTTGACCTACCTTAGATGTCATCCCGGAGCCAATTTCTCCCAACAAATTTGTTTTTCATATACATCCATTCGAGTACTAGGAGTGGGAGAAACAAATTATAAATTTACTTGCTTAGGATTTAGCTCTTGAGAATCTACGTCATTATACATTTTCATCTCAAGTTGTGCCAAAGATGGACGAATATTTATTCTATTAAACGTGTTTTAGAGTGACAACGCTAACAAGATTTACTTATTGGGAGCTTGCAACATTACCGCCACCTTTAACGGGCATGACCGGACTATTATGAGGAGATAGAAGTTTCGATAGGTGTGGTTGAAAGCTCCCCTAACCCTTGGAGACTGACGCTTGAGTTATCCGAGAGCCCTCTTTCTGCGATCCCAACTACAATGTTGCTACTGGAACCAAATCGAACACGTGCGTCAGTTCGCGCTAACTGAACATAGCTAAATCAAGCATTCAATTTTTAATTTCTTTCCAATTTTTGGCGAGTTTCCTCCATTTTATTTATTCTTTTCTAGTCTTTTCTTATATATGTGTTATATTAGGGTTTACATTATATTTTTTGGAGCGAGTTTGTTTACAACAACCGCCAGTCCTTTGAGGGTTGTATCCGAGGTTTGGTTGGTGCTCTGATTGTATCCGCTCCCAATTGCCCTCCATTGTTGTAGCCGTCGTTGTTGTTTTTTCTGCAGTCATCTTCGCTGACACCTTCTAGAATATGGCTCCCCTCNCAAAATACTTTAATTGAGCAACATGCATAACTTCATGCTTGGGTTGTACACTGGTTGATATCTTTATGTATGTTGCAATTTAACCTAAGTTCTTTTGTGTAAAATACAGCTCAACCATGCAGGTTTACCCAACTTGCCCAAATATATACGAAGAATTTAGGCTTCTTTGCTCAAGTTGGTTGTAGCCTGGGCATGGTTGTTTGAGTGCAACCTAAGCATTCATGTCATATTTGGATCTGCTTTGCTGACCAAAAGAATATTTCATGAACTAACAACTCGTTAGTTTTTCCTCACCTATTTAGGCTATCACAAATCCAACTATAGGACCCAAACCGAGCGCGTGTGTCGGTTCACGTGAACGACACAAAGCCTAATCGAGTAGCCTGCTTTTATTCCTTTCTAATTTTTGGTGATTTTCCTCATTTACTTTCATTCTTTTCTAGTCCTTTCATATATATGGTGGTATTAGGGTTTATTGAAAGTTTTTTGGCATGAGTTTGCTTAGGTTGTTAGCATTTATTTTCTCTCTCCGAGCCTATTTACGAGGGTTGGTGCTCCGGCTGTATCCATCTCCCAAGGTGGTGATTGTCTTCTCAATCACCTTCCACATCCTCCCTGCCTTGCTCCTTACCGCCCTCCATTGCTGAAGCTGCTTCCAAACAACCATCGTTCCTATTTTACAGCAATCACCTCTACTGCCACCTTCCAGAAGTCGTATCCCTCGCTGTTGCAACCATCCTAGCTGCTCCTTCCACTCGTCATTACTTAATTGTTGTCCAACCCCACACTTGTCGTTCCAATCACCCTTAGATTTCCAACCTCCCTCACCACCCTACACCACCCTACACCACTATCTATCTGCCATCCCAACCGTTCCTTGCGTTTTCCTTGTTGTTCTAGCCGCCCAAACCTACCCCTCACGTCGTCTTGTTGTTCCGGCCCCTAAAAAGCTTTAGCACAACTCATCTGCTTCTAAAAACCTTAATACTGAATCTGTTACCTTCCAACACTCTAACCTACCCATTCTAGTCCACCTTGCCGACCTCCACCACCATTGGGATATATTTTAGCTCTGTTTATTTTGTTTATGTTATTGCATTTCCCTTTCAATGCGTTAGTTGTAAGTTTTTCTATTGTTGTTTGGGTTAACTCCGACATCATTTGGTATTAGAGCTAGCCTAATTCTAGTCATATTTTACGATTTTTAGCAATCACCACTTCCAAACCCTAATCATAACACCGAAGTGATACTTGTCGAAGACCTGAATGAGAGGAAATACCACGATGCAGTTTATGAGAAATCTGCAAAGGGATGTCCAGGAACCTTTTATGGAGGATATGTGGTGGGAAATCTTTTAACTGCAACAGAAGTTTGTTGTCGATGAGACAATCTGAAAATGTCACCTGTAGTTGTAACATTGACTTGCCCGATCGAACGAATGGAGTGAATATCTTCCACCATACGAATGTTAGGGATGACAAACCCTTGCCTCAAAGACTTGATCTGAAAATATTCGAGAAGCTAAAATTTTGAAATGTGGATTTGTCACATTTTGACAGCCACTTAGGCTTAGACGAGTTCATTGAGTGGCTCTAGACTGTGGAACTTTTTTTCGAGTACCAAGACGTCTCACTGGACAAAATGATGAAACTGGTTGTCAGTAAGTTAAAGAAGACTGCATTGATTTGGTGAAAAAAAATGAAACACACACCAAAATATGTGAAAAGACAAGATCACTATCTAGTTCAACATGAAACGGGAGATGCATCACTCGTACCTATTTGCTCTCTATTGACCGAATGTTCAGACACTAGTTCCAAAAGTGGAGAGACCACATCACCTGACGTCCACCACATCTTGCAGGTAAGGTTCAACCTTAGGATCTTACAACCATAGTACATACATGGGAATATCCAAACTATAAAACTGGAGAAATTGATTAAGAGTAGAGAACATGTGGAATGAACAAGTATTCCTAACTCCGTCCCAACTAGAAAGTGTTTCAAGTACCATGAATTTGGGCATATTGAATCAGATTGAACAACTAGAGAAATGATTTCTTTCACTTAACTGAGAGCTGTTAAAGAAATGGGCAATGACACAATAGACATTGAAGAAGGTGGGGACACAAATGAGGAGTATCATCTTCTAATTAATGAGGGAAAGAGACACATAGTTCCAATGAGAGATTTCAATCAACTTAACAGTGGTTATCTAAGACGTTTATTTTGAAAAATTGACACCAAAGGCATGTCAACCCTAGATAAAAAAAATTCAAGCTTTTCAGATATATAGACTCATTCCTAAGTTGCCCATACGGAGGGAGGTTCAATATGGCGTAGATGAGGCTCTTTTGTGCTACTTATGGAAGATTATATGGAGTTATTTGGATTTTAAATTTTGTTCAACTGTTTACCCACCAACAGATGACCAGACAGAAGAGATGAACTACAACTTTGAAAATTGTGTTAATAGCTTGGTGGGGAAAAAAAATCTATGATGGGTTCGAGGTCCAACCAAGGAAAAAAAAGTCTCTCATGAGTGGTTATACTTCAGTGTGGTTTGACCTACCTTAGATGTCATCCCAGAGCCGATTTCTCCCAACAAACTTGTTTTTCATATACATCCATTCGAGTACTAGGAGTGGGGGAAACATATTATAAATTTGCTTGCTTGGGATTTAGCTTGTGAGAATCTACGTCATTATACATTTCCATCTCAAGTTGTGCCAAAGATGGACAAATATTTATTCTATTAGAATATGCTTTGGAATGACAATGCTAACAAGATTGACTCATCGGGAGCTTGCAACATTACCGCGACCTTCAACGGGCCTGACCTGACTATTATGAGGAGATAGAAGTTTCGATAGGTGTGGTTGAAAGCTCCCCCAACCCCTGAAGACTGACGCTGGAGTTATCCGAGAGCCCTCTTTCTGCGATCACAACTACAATGTCGCTACAGAAACCAAATTGAACACGTGTGTCAGTTCGCGCTAACTAAACAGAGCTAAATCGAGCATTTAGTTTTTAATTTCTTTCCAATTTTTAGCTAGTTTCCTCCATTTTATTTATTCTTTTCTAGTCTTTTCTTATATATGTGTTATATTAGGGTTTACATTATATTTTTTGGAGTGAGTTTGTTTACAACAGCTGCTAGTCCTTTGAGGGTTGTATCCGAGGTTTGGTTGGTGCTCTGATTGTATCCACTCCCAGTTGCCCTCCATTGTTGTAGCCGTCGTTGTTGTTTTTTCTGCAGTCGTCTTCGCTGACAGCTTCTAGAATACAGCTCCCCTCTGTGGTGGCTATTCCAGCCCTCTCCCTTGCTGTTTCCGGTCACCCCAGCTTTTCCAACCGCTCTTTCCACCCTCCACCACTACCTAGCTGCTCTCCCAACCGTTCTCCGTGCTGTCCTTGCTGTTCCAGCCACCCAGACCCATCCCCCGTGTCTCTTTGTTGCTCTTCCTGGCCCCGACAGGCCTTTCCACAACACATCCACCTTCTAGAAACCTTACCTGTTGAATTTGCCACCTTCCAACACCCTAACATACCCATTCCAGCCCACCTCGCTGACTTTCACCACCCTTGGGATACATTTGGTTGTGTTGGTTTATTTTTGTTTTTGCACATCCCTTTCAATGTGTGAGTTATAACCACTTGATTGGCTTTGCAGTAATAATACTTGGCTTTTCAATTGTTGTTTGGGTTTACTCTTGTATTAGACTTCTCACCAATTTCCCTTGTTGATGGGCTCGAAGCTCTACCCATGGTTGTTGGCAAGCAGGCTAAGCGCCAGTGATGTGAGAATGTAAATCTTAGTTGCATAATTTCCAGTGTGAGCTTTCCGACCGGAATGAGCTCTCTCGCTATGCCAACAAGGGCAAATGGTGGTTACAATTGGAGAATATAGGAGATAGTTAAGGGAGATATTTATATTGTAATTAAATAGTGGATTTATTTGTCTATGTTTTTAAAGAAACATAAACTAAGGGACCTTTGTATCAAACATAACAGGCAATGTCATTTTCTATAGGATGCAGTGGATGGAGGCTTTAATAAATTCCCTAAATGATATTGGCTGGTGGAAAGCCATTTCCCTTTTACAGGCTCCCTGAATTTTGGATCATTTATATTTTTTTATTAGTTGTTTATGCTTCACAAAAGCATCATTCTTGTCATTACTTTTTGATCTTTAAAGTATAGCATGTGGATAGCCAAATGACTCTTTATGATATATGAAAATGTTGAATTTCTTAGGTTCATTTTTTATGAATTGGTTTATTTTTTATTTTTTATTTTTCTACTAGTTTTATAGTATTCCTTTGTTTTTCTTACAGCCAGAGCATCAGCAACTAATTGTTGATGCTGGTGCCTTACCTCTTCTGGTGGGTCTCTTGGGAAGGCATAGGAGGGGCCTCCATACACGGGCTGTTAGTAGCCTTATACGGAGGGCTGCTGATGCTATCACAAATCTTGCTCATGAAAATAGCACCATTAAAACCTCTGTTAGGTAGTCCAGCATGCTTCAAAATGTCTAATTTATAGCTTCCAAAACCGCTTCTCACAGTTTGATGCATATGGCCACCTTTCCTTCTATACTCAGAATTGAAGGTGGCATTCCACCTCTAGTTGAACTGCTAGAATCTGAAGATCCAAAGGTGCAGAGAGCAGCTGCTGGAGCCTTGCGAACATTAGCTTTTAAAAATGATGAGAACAAGAACCAAGTAAGGGGTTTTTCAATGCGTAGAAATTGCTAAAACATAAAGACAGCTGTTATAACTATCAGATTGAACTTTTTTACTTTCAGATAGTCGAATGCAATGCTCTTCCAACACTTATTCTTATGCTTCGTTCTCATGATGCTGCTGTTCATTATGAAGCGGTAAGTTACTACTGGTACTTCAGTTCTGTGGGAAAGCCTCAGCTGCTGGCGAGAGTATTATTGTCATAATTTGTCTAATTTATTATTCTAGTATGCCTATTCCACCTAGTTTTTAAAAGAAATTTAAGTTATGCACATCTGTGATTTGGTTGTATTATGTACTGCTGAAATCCATTAAGAATTCGTTCTTTAACTTAATTGTTGTGAACCTTGTATTTTTATTGACATGTTGGTTCCATCTAGCTGACTTGTGGCCTCCAATTATTTGAGATAAAAGCAGTTAGATTAACCTTTATGGCAATTATCACTTAATCAACTTGTCCTAATTCTTGCTATACTTATTGTTTTTGAATAAAATGTGAAATAGTGTAAATAATTGCTGGAGTTAGTCTTCTTTTGTATGTTTTTACGTGTGGAGATTATTGTGCTACTCACTAGCATAAGGATATCTGTTTGAGAATCTTATAATGAATGAATAGTGAAATGTGATAAGATTTTGTGCTTAAAATTGTTTGTGAAGGAAGTTAATGTATTCAACTTAATGGAATTTTAATGACTAAAACACCCTGTTGAATATGAGGAAATTTGAAGTTTTTATTTCTCCTTGATTAAAACTTGGGTGGATTTTATAGCAAAATGACCAAAGTTCTCTATCTAGCCATTGATTATAATTAAAAGATACTAGAAACATAAAATAAAATATGAAATAGACGAAGGAAAAGAGATTTGAACTAGTTGTCCAACATCTCTATTTAAAATAGAAAAATCTTTGTATGTAGGAACATACTTTCAGATTTTTTCATATACGAAAAAGAGAGTTGAATGTTTGTGAATGTCAATCATTCCCAATTTGGATTTTAATTAGCTGGCATTCGGTAATGGCTTTATAAGAATGTCCGTTGTTTGTAGTTTTTTAGAAAATTGCTTTAAGTATTTTGTTTTAAGTTAATTAATATTATTAATTATTTTTTTTATTTGACAAATTAAATTGGGATGTCATGTTATAATTGTATGATATTCATGTTAATATCCATTTTTGTCGTTTAATCGGCTCATACATGCAACACAACATTTTCATAACCAATGACGATTAACATAAGATTACTATAGTTATTTATTTTAATCAAAATTGTAACTTAACAATGTATAACATAGCATATCACAATATAATAATGACAAACAGAGAGCATGTATTTTTGACCGCTTTAACTTTATCGGTGATGCTCCCAATTCTTTTTGACACGATTCTTTTATTGTTATCTTTTATAGTTATATATACTTTTATTTTAATATTTTAATTTCTCCTATACTTTATTGGCTATTAAGAGATTTTTTTTATAATGTTGATCAACACTTAAATCTATGAAGTATATTTGTTTGAATTTTACTTTCATAAACTTCATTTTTAAATGCTTGATTGCTTATACTATTGCAATATTGAATAGACCCTTGAGGGCTTTTTTTTTTATTTCAAACCTTTTTTTTATCAATCTGCTGTATATTTTATATTTATTTTTATTTTACGCTTGTAAGTTTTTTTTTTATGAGCTTTCTTTTGATGATTTATGAATCATTTCCATCATTTATTTATGATATGTATATGCTGCCATTATGCTGCAGTATTGATTTACTTTTGTATGAGAATAATCATCAATGTTCAATTGATTATTTTTGTTGTGCAAGCAAAAGTTCTTTTGAGATATCCCGACAAGAAAAAAACAATGACATTAAGCATGTTATTCTACTTTTGAAAACATTTTAAAATATGGACGCTTGGCGAGATAGTATGCTTCAGCATATGACATTAGTTTAAGGAAATTGCATGCATGCTTGGATGTGTACATGCACGTTGAAAGTCATTTTACTTTCACAGTTTCACTGCATAATGTTCTCTTATTCTATAGGGTGATTGGCATTGTGGATTCCATTTTTTCATTCTAAACTAATGGAAGAACTTACTAACCATTTTAATTCCGCTGTTTGTAGGTTGGAGTTATTGGGAACCTTGTTCATTCATCCCCAAACATAAAAAAGGAAGTTCTCGCTGCTGGTGCTCTGCAACCTGTTATTGACCTATTAAGGTATTACTATCACTATTCTTCACCAACTAGTTGATGCTTCTATAACTACGAACATATTGTTCTTGAATGAACCTTCTATATGTTCCTTTACTTTCTATAGAGTTTATAAAAGTTGACTGTAGCAGCTCTTAATTGTGATTGAATAAAGTTTTGACCATGTGAATGATTAAATTGTTAGGGCTATCTTGCATTCTATAACAGTGGAAAATCAAGAAGCAGTAGACTGCATCCTTGGTGGGCCTGTTGGCCACCTCCCTATCATGGAATATTGAATTGGGAGATAACTTTAAAAACTCCTTTATTTGTTTATGCTTTTCCTATTTATGTTTTTTTTGTTATTTTTAATTCAGAATTATTTTCTTTCCCAAATTAGATTAGATATATTTGGTATTTTTGTAAATTAGGGGGCATTGGTTTACCTATATATATGCACCTTATATGTGAATAATGAAGTGAAGTAATTTTTCCTTCCCAAGCAACATAGCACTAGATCCTTTTTCATTTTTGTTCTCGATTATGGTCACAGTCGCTGCTCATCTTGGAGGTCAAGGTGTGTCGTGGCCTCTCTACGTCTCCAGCTTCGATCATGATTGTAGCTCGTGGGGTAGACGCGATCCCCGTCTTTTTATTGCCTCAACGACTCCATCCAGGGAGTTACAAACCCAATGTGATCCTCATCTTCTTGCCGTCTCGACGACCCCATCCAGTGAGTCACATAACCCAACGAAGACCTCTATGTCTCGTACAAATCCTCTGCATCTCGATTGATTGTCTTTGTATGAGATTTCCAACAACTGATGGATTGCGGCGCACAATGATCTGAAACTCCCATTTCCTTCAAGGACGGGATTTGGACGTACAAAGAACTAAAACCCCCCATTTTCTTCAACAATGGGATTGTGGCGTGCAGAGACTCGAAACTTGCATTTCTTTCTTCCTCTTGTTCTGCCTTGCTTCTTTTCAACTAGATTTCTCTATGCGCAGGCCCTTTCTCGGCTCTTCCCTGCAACAGGAATTTTCCTGCTACCCTCAACCGAAATTCTCACTGCAGACCCTCCTTTGTTCTTCTCTACCACTAGGACTCTCCATACAGTCGGAAACAATCATGCTACATGCCCTCCTCTATCAGAATCCCTTCAGTCTGTAGACTCTCCTCCGGAGCCCTTCCTCTTTTTCCTGGCACTGAAATCCTCCTTGTAGGATCTCATATGTTCATTTTCTATTGCTAGAATTTTATTAGTAGCAAACCCTCCTCCATTGGATTCTCCCTCCGAGCACCTTCTTCACCAAAATTTTCCTTCTTGGAACAACCGTTCCTCTACCCGCAGAAGCAGTAGTCAACCCCTTCCTGTAACTAACAGTAATCCTAAATACACATATGATTTATGACCAAGTACGGGATGAATACGCCAATTTTTACTCCATAGGTTAATCCTGAATCAGAGACTAAGAATTCTGTCCAGACGACTTCTGAACTCTTAAAAAAACTCATTGGAGGTAATTCAAAACAACATAACAACCTCGTCACACACCAAAATAATATATCCTTCTCTCACATTGCAAGTAATGCGAGATTTAAAAGTTGAATCATAGATTTAGGAGCTTCTGATCATATGAGCAGAGACATTGATGCTCTAGTCAACTATTAAGAGGCTTCTACATCGATATCAGTTAGATTTGTAGATGAATCACACTAAAAAATTGCTGAAAAAGAGATGTGGAGCTCATGATATTTTTATTTTCTCTATTTTATGCTCCACATTTGGACTATAGTTTGATTACAATCAGAAAACTTACTAGAGATATGAAATTTATGACTAAATTTCTTGCAAAGTCTTGTGAATTTCAGGTGATAGAGTTGGGAAAGGTGATGAATAGTACATAAATGCAAAATAAGATTGTTATAGACGTAAAAGAATCAACGTGCATACTTACATTTAGCTGTCCATGTACACACACAAGTCATAACATGTTGGAATCGTATAAAACATATAAAAGAAAAACCTGTAGCATAGAAAATTATGACTATTGTATAAAATATTTATGTCATTCATTAATGTGTAGTCATAAGCATGTTTATAAAAATTATCAATCTAATCATAACAATATCGGTTGTAATTGTAAATGCCTTAACTATTTTCATTCCATATCATGTCATTGGGTTTTCACCCAGTCCAAATGTTATATTGGCTATTGATAAATGTTGACCTCCTAACATACTAATTATTAGTAGTCCTCTTGGTACTAACGGTTCCTTATGTTTCGTTGCCGTTTGATCCCAACGACTTCTGTAGTTTTTTCTTCGCCCGAATACCAGAAGTCCAGAATCCTTACATTCCTATAATTTGTAGTTGCAAGTACTCATATAATAGTTTGTAGATAACATCACTTGTGACGTTTTTTAAAATATAAATCCTGTAACAAACATTTATCAGACATTTTATATATCATAGGCATAATAGTAAATGAATGTATGCAAACAATGATTTCATAAGCATATTCATCAGATTCATAATGTAATAAAATCAAATGTATCGTAACAGGGAAATAAATTTACATTCATGCATTCAATGTAGATATTAATTCACAATATGCAAGAAATTTTAAATGCTACAGTCTCAAACATAGAATCACATGAAACATGCAGCGAATTATTATTTTTTTAAGTTAGCACATGGTTATTTTACTAACTTAATAGTGGGTGACGAGTTCTCCCTTGTTCCCCTTGAGCTCACTACCTCATATAAACAACCTGGAAATCGTAGACAATTTAGAATTTCATAAACTTTTGGCTTACCCCGTGATTCAACCCAAAACTTAACTTATGTACGAAATCATGCTCAAATTGGTTTCTCGGAATAACCACAACCCTTCTTTGATCCTTCCTATCCTTTTTCCCTCTTCTTCTTATTCTTTTAATTCTCTCTTAACCCTGTTGATTTCATGCTAAAAGCTTTTACAAAGCCCACAAACT
Organism: Phalaenopsis hybrid cultivar; assembly: GCA_002079205.1. Taxonomy (NCBI): domain Eukaryota; kingdom Viridiplantae; phylum Streptophyta; class Magnoliopsida; order Asparagales; family Orchidaceae; genus Phalaenopsis; species Phalaenopsis hybrid cultivar. Next base: position 24,065 of record JXCR01029609.1, on the reverse strand, counting down.
GAGTTGGTCTCTTCGGACACAATTTCATTTTCGTTGCAGCTATCAGAAACAAAAAAATGTACTAATTCGTGGCATACATCATAGTAGAAGTGTAACGAAAGAAAGAAATGTCTCAAATAACACAAAAATGAGTTTCATGCCTTTTGATTTCGCCCCAGAGTGCTAATTCAAGAGCTGCTGCTCTCGGTCATGCACATAAGTTACGACTGCTACAGTGCATGATCACAGCTTAACTCGGGATCCAACATGCGAGCGAAACCGAATTGGGAGAGGGGGGAAAATGCAAAATTTAACATGATTCCCTCTTCTCTCAGTCGTTTGATTGAACTAGAATAACACGTCGAAAAAAAGTGTGGTATGTTGGAACAATGAGTGTGCTGGAGATTAAGGATTTAATTAATATAATTAAACTTATAACTTCCGAATTTTTTATCTTATTATATGCTCAAAATTCATGCACTGTGTTATATTTCGAATTGATCGATTTGATGCGTATAATTTTATAAAATTGATCTGATTGAATTTTGGGGGATGTAAAATTTGGTGTACATTTTTCAAGTGCTAAAACTCAATTTTTGGCTTCATATAAACCTTTAATGACATGATTTAAACTAAATTCATATTCAAAAATCAGATTTTCCAAAACTGATAATACAAATTAATAATTTCAATTCAATCATTGGGGGTCCTATCTTTCAAAAATAGAATCATCCAAGTGTATTCATATATTTAATATCTCACAATAAAATGAGATAGCTGAGAGAAAATAAATGATATCTCCTTGAGCTATCCTGCTCTATTATGATTTCCCATCAAGTTTCAAAATAGTTTTGGGAGGAGTCTGTTCTTATTGCAATGTACCTTATCGATCAAATACTTAGCAGAGTACTTAATTTCAAAGCACCTCTTTATGTTTTGATGCTTATCTATCCTCACATCAAAACTTTCTTTTCTACTATACCGTTTAAAATTTTTGAGTGCATCTTTTGTTCATGTCCATTCTCAAAATCACACAAAACTTGACCCTAATTTGTTAATTGTATTTTTCTTGGGTATTTTTCGCCAAAAAAGGATATAATTGTTAATCTTTTGCTACCAGGAAATTGTACAACTCCATTGATGCCACATTTTATATGATCAATTCTACTACTTTAAATCTGATGTTCATGGAGAGAGTATAAATGAGCATCAATTGTGGGCTGCACTTATTGATACATACACTGCCTCACTACCTACTCCACCTAGCACTCCTATCCTGGTTGTGGATGTCTAACCAACCAAACCTGAAGGCCATAATAAAGAACTTCGTGTGTACACAAGGTGGAAGAAAAATCTTGAACATGTGGAAGACAATTTGTAATGAAATAATTGCTCAAAACAAAACCTGAGTTTACATTCACTTAAAATTTCGGGTTAGGAGTCTAGTACAAATGAGTTATCCCCCTAGACTTCTAATGTGGGTGACAAGGAAAGTTGTATTAAATGTTCAATTCATTAGTATATAGGGTATGAGATGCTATTCTCATTTTATTGTATTAAATATTCGATTCATGAGTATGTAAGGTATGAGAAGCTATCCTCATGCTACAATACTTTAGTTTCTAAGTTTTATTCATGAAGTTCTTGAAAACAAATTCAAAATTGATGGAGGTATTGAGCAATTTAAGGCCAAAGTTGTGCAAAAGATTCAATCAAGTTTATGGAATTGACCATTAGGAGATGTTATATCAGTTTACCAAACTAACCACTGGTTCTCCTTTTAGTATTTGTTAACAAGGAATGGGACTGCATCCACTTAACATTAAAAATGTCTTTGTGAATGGGGATCTGGAAGAAGTATATATGAAGATACCATCAAGACTTGAGAATGATTCAAACAAACATTTTGCATGCAAACTTAGTAAGTTTCTTTATGGGCTTAAGCAATCACCAAGAGCGTGATTTAAAAGGTTTTCTAATAGTTATAATGGATATTCTCAAGATCAAGCTGATCGTAATATTCTTAAAACTCACTCAAGGAGGTAAGATTGCTGCACTGATAGTATATAAGTATTTGCCTCTGAGTTTGAAATTAAGGACCTAGGAACAAGTGATATTTTTGAGGTATGGAGGTAACAAGGTTCAAGAAAAACATCATTATATCCAGAAGAAATGCACCCTAGATCTACTAAAGGAGACAAGGATGATTGGATGCAAGTCTGCAGATACTCCAATGGAGCACACCCATAAGTCTAATAGGGGAGAAGAAAGTGTATTTGTAGATAAGGGAAGATATCAAAGATTGGTAAGAAACTTCATCTACATGTCTCATGTGAGGTCAGATATTGAGAGGTAGAAGTCTACGCTGATGCAAGTTGGGCTGGGGAACTCACCGAAAGATGATCTACCATAGGTTATTGCTTTTATGTATGAAAAAATCTGGTTACATGGAGAAGTAAGAAATAATTTGTAGTTTTTAGAAGCAGTACAAAATTAGAGTATAGGACACTCACATTGTGAATCTTTGAGGGGATCTTGATTAAAAAGATATTAAGGGAATTGGGGTATACCTCCAATAGGTTTATCTATCAATATTGCAAAGAATTATGTGCATCATGACAGGAGCAAGCATATTGAAGTTGATAGACACTTCATTTCTGAAAAAGGTTAATGGTGGAATTATACAACTAAGTACATCTCGACATGCCAACATGTTGATGCCTTCACCAAAGCTCTTCTTTCGAGTTCCTTCTTAAAGATCAATACCAAGCTTGGTTTTTACAACATTTATGACCTAGCTTGAGGGGAAGTGTGAAAAATAAGGAAGTAATTGATTGCTTCATTGGGCGGGCCGACCGGGTACCTATCTGTCATGCAAGATTGAATTGAGAGATAACTTTGGAAACTATTTGATTAATTTTATTCTCTTTCTATTTATATTTTTTGTTATTTTTATTTCAGAATTATTTCCTTTCCAAATTTAGATTAGATTTATTTGGAATGTTTGTAAATTAAGAGGGATATGTACCCTACATGTGAAACAAGTTGTTTCGAATGGTCGAAGAGAGCTCTGCTAGGGTTTTAAATGGTGATTTCAGTTGCGATTGATTCTGTCGCTCGAAGGACACTCCGTATCTATCATAGACTTTCCGCTTTTTTCTCGCTTTCTGCTTCGTCGGCTCGCGTCCTTCTTTGACGCCGACGGTTCGTCTGCGTCTATCGATTTCAACGACGACGCGTTCGCGTTTGTGCCTTCGATTTCGACGATGACTTCCAACTGGTCCAGCCGTTCGCGTCTGCGCAGTTTCCTTGCTCAACAACTTCGGTTCGAGTTTCTGTTTGACGACGACGCGTTCGTCGGCGGCAGTCGGCAAACTACGCTAGTTGTTCCTGTTGTTCTTTTGTGAAGCACTCTAATAGCCTCAGGGCTTTATTACGCCGTCGCTCTCGCCGATGATAATCACGCCAAACCCTCCGATGCTACATTGGTTCATAAATGCGGCTCCCCTTTCCACCTTGTAGATAGTCCGATGTTCCTGCAGATGTACTATGATTCTGTTGTAGGACATGGAGATTGCAATCTCATCAAAAAAGTAGAGAAAAAGGTAGGCAAATCAACACTATTCTTCTCTGATGCTGAAATTTCAACTCTTGCAGAAAAATATAAATTTTTACTAGTTGGAAAGTTTCAATTAGATCGCCTTAAGATGAAGATTATCAGGAAGGTTTTTGAAGATTTCAAAGTAGTTGGGGCTTGGCATGTGAGTCTTTTTTACGGAAGACATACTATTATACAACTGAGTATAGAAGAAGATTACACAAGAATTTTCTCAAAGAAATTCATTACAATCGAGGGAAATCATATTAAATTGCTCAAATTGACCCGTGATTTTGATCTCAGTCAAGAACCCCCAATTACGCCTATCTGGTTCTCATTACCTGAACTCAAGCTTCAATTCTTTGACCTACCTATCTTATATGCAATTGATATTATCCTTGAAAAGCAATTGCAGGTAGACACATCTACAATTCATTTCTCAAGACTATTTATTGCAAGGATTTTGATTGAAAGAGATATTACACTATCAGATGTAGAAAAAGTCTGACTTGGCTCTGCACACAATGGTTATTGACAAAAAATCATTATGGAACAAAAGCCTTACTAATACAAGCACTGCAAGATGTTTGGACACCCGCAAGAGAAATGTTTCAAATTGCACCCACAGTTGAGAATCAATAGTCAAAAGCAAAAACATGCTGTTAGTGCACCCTACGTGTCTGAACGCTCTTCCAACAAACATGATGACAATCAACCTGAGAAGATAATTACCACAAGACAGGAAATGGTGTTCGGACCCTTTTTCTGACCATACTATAAGGGATAATGTTCGGACCGAAAGTCAGGATAGCCCCGCAGTTTTTATTCAGAAAGCATCATGTGTAAAGTTGACAATTCACACTTCACATACACTGGAACCTATCGCTGTGACAACGATTATCTTTTCTTCTATTGCGGTTCTAATATCTAATCAGACCGATGATCACATGAGTCAGTCTTCAGATGAAGAATGCCAGATTTACACTTCTCGGCAGAAGAAGAAGGCTGACGACACACTCAAACTTGGAAACTTAATAGATGATACTTTGGTTATTCTTGACAATGACACGACACTTCAAAATTTATTATCTGGCTCCGCTCCCAAAACTAGAGAAAGAGAGAAGACTAAACTGGCTCGTCCCTAGCTACTTGTTTTCTGCATGTTTAAATTTTTTGAGTCAATCTGTATCTTTTTGTAAAAGATATTATAAGATATTATATTGTTTTCTATATCTTACCGCTTAGACTGGAAGGAATAAATTTATAAGACGGTGGTGAGACCTGCAATGCTCTATGGCGCTGAATGTTGGCCTTTAGAAGAGAAACATGATAATAAGTTAAGTGTTGCCGAGATGAGAATGATTAGGTGGATTTGTGGCTTTACACTTAGAGACAAAATGTGAGATGAATATATTCGTGATAGGGTTGGTGTAGCTCCCGTGACGGACAAAATTAGAGGAAGTCGTCTTAGATGGTTTGGTCACATTAAACGTCGACCATCTGATGATCCGATTAGGAGAGTAGATGTTTTAGATTTGACTTGTGTTAAGAAAGACAGAGGTAGACCTAGGAAGACTTGGGCTTATTGTATTAAAAATGATCTTAATTTACTAGAACCAAATGAAAATATGACACTAAATAGGATGCAATGGAGAAAAAGGATTCATGTAACCGACCCCACGTAGTGGGATTAAGGCTTTGTTGTTGTTGTTGCTGTTGTATATGTATCTTTTTGTTGGGGTAGTACTGTACCTGGTATCGTATGGATAGGATGCATCTATTGGGCCATCTCATACAACATTTACGTACCTTTTTTATTTCAATAAAATTAGCCCTTGGGCTTTTCATTAAAAAAAAAAAGTGCCCTACATGAGAACAATGAAGTGAAATATTTATTCCTTCACAAGCAATTTCTTCAAGAACTACATACTTTTTGCGCCAGCATGGTTTTTTTTTACTGAAAAAATTATATTATAGCACGTTTAAAACAAAAAAAAAATGGTCATTATTTATACATGGGGATGTTGGGCTTCATAACTAGTTATAATTTGCTCTAGAATGTTTATGCGAAACTAAAATCACAGTTAACTCAGCAGTGTAACTGATAAAAATGTATCACCATCATTTTCTTCCTGTTTATGTCGACTATAATGGACATCCACCTACTAAACTGGCAACAAACGGCGATTTTTTAAGAGGTGACATGATTTATTATCATTGCCTTAAGCAATACAACAACTACTTGGGGTCATCAACAGTTCATAAATGTAATTACTTTGAATAATCACATGTTTCTGATTATTGTTGTTCCTCTGCTCTTATTGATCTGTTAAGGGTGTTACCTGTCATCAGCATTCCGATATACAGGTTTTGTCCAGGACTTTCTTACTCGTTATAGTACATGCGAGGGAGACATTTTAACCTAATGAAGATGCTTAATTGCAGCTCTTGCTGTACTGAGAGCCAAAGAGAAGCTGCTCTTTTGCTTGGGCAATTTGCCGCAACAGATTCAGACTGCAAGGTAATGCGTTCATGATATATTCTTTTCTGGCTGTTTTTGAATATGAGGATATCAGAGTTTCCTTGTTTCTTCAGTTATGAAAGTGTTCCATATTTCTCAAGTCTTGACTGGACATTTAGCTTGCTGCAGGTGCACATTGTACAGCGTGGTGCAGTCCGTCCTCTCATTAGTATGCTTCAGTCGAACGATGTACAACTTGAAGAGATGTCTGCTTTTGCACTTGGGAGACTAGCTCAGGTTTTTTCGCTCGAGCATTTAGCTTTGCTTATCAGCACTCAATTCATGCATCGTCTCCTAATGTCTGTAAATAATTTACATAATTGGAAAGGTTTGTCAAATGATTGCTAGCAACATTCTGCAGATGAAGCTTGNTGGCTGTTTTTGAATATGAGGATATCAGAGTTTCCTTGTTTCTTCAGTTATGAAAGTGTTCCATATTTCTCAGGTCTTGACTGGACATTTAGCTTGCTGCAGGTACACATTGTACAGCGTGGTGCAGTCCGTCCTCTCATTAGTATGCTTCAGTCGAACGATGTGCAACTTGAAGAGATGTCTGCTTTTGCACTTGGGAGACTAGCTCAGGTTTTTTCGCTAGAGCATGTAGCTTTGCTTATCAGCACTCAATTCATGCATCGTCTCCTAATGTCTGTAAATAATTTACATAATTGGAAAGGTTTGTCAAATGATTGCTAGCAACATTCTGCAGTTGAAGCTTGTGAATTCTGTAATGATGGTATATTGAAATTAATTCATTAAATTACAGAAAAATGAAAAAAAATTACTGAGATTAAAGAAAATTTTGATTTACTGGTAAGTTCAATGCTAATTATGTATATGTATTTAAAATTTTGATATAATTGATTGTGTATTAATTGCACGGGTTGGGGGTGCTATCTTCTTATTCTTGTAAATCCGGAAAGGATGTGTGTGTAGCGCCAAGAGAATAGTTAATTGCTCTGGAAAAGCACCAACACCTTATTTCCAATGGGTAGAATATCCTTACGGTGACTCNATTACAGAAAAATGAAAAAAAAATTACTGAGATTAAAGAAAATCTTTGATTTACTGGTAAGTTCAATGCTAATTATGTATATATATTTAAAATTTTGATATAATTGATTGTATATTAATTGCACGGGTTGGGGGTGCTATTTTCTTATTCTTGTAAATCCGGAAAGGATGTGTGTGTAGCGCCAAGAGAATAGTTAATTGCTCTGGAAAAGCACCAACACCTTATTTCCAATGGGTAGAATATCCTTACGGTGACTCTGCTGGGGAGGACCAGAGGGGAGTGCGTCAATGTGTTGTATAAATGTGTTCGTTAAGTTGCTTTTGCGTGGAGCATCACAGCATGTGAAGGATCAGAGGGGCATGGTTGGGAGAGCAGGCAAAGAATTGGAGGTAGGAGTTATATGTGAAGTGGGCATTATGGGCTGAGTGCAGCAAAGGCCACTAGCTCAGAGCTAGCTAATGGGGAGAGTTCGACAAATTAGGACGTCGCTTGAGATGCGTGAGTGAGGTTTAAAGCGGCTAAAGTGTTCGCGGGTTTCTATGTGCATTTACAATTTTGTTGTGGGTTTGAGATGCATTTGACATGGGGATTGCATGCTATTGTTGACCATGTTGAGGAAATCCATACTAAGGGCATCAATGGCTGTGGTTGGAGTGATTTGTGACAATTGGTTTTTTTTCCTTTTTTTCTGCTTTATTTTTGGTATAATGATCATTGGCACTGTCCATGATAATGATATATTGAATTCATTGATCATTGAAGCTATGAAGATGAGCTAGCACAAGTATCTAGGGTAGTTTGGAGTGATGATACCAGAATTGGTATGGAAATAAGGTGAGGAAAAATACAACTCAACCACTAGTAATTGTATAGAAGTGTGAAACTGAAAATACAACAAATTAAAGAACATAATGGGAAACACTAGGGAATGTAGTATAGGTGTTGTCGATTAGGATTTGAACCTCCACGGTGGTGGAAAGGAGGCGGCTAGCAAGCTGGAAACAAAAAGATAGTTGTTTGCAGGAGTCTGGAAGCAAGCAACAGGAATAGTTGCGGAAGGGATGGCCGGGGCAGAAACAAGGATGTGGATCAGAACAGTTGTGGGACCGGTGACTCGGGGTGGCGGTAGCAAAGGGGCGAGTAGGTATAGCCTTAGGAAGGCTATTCTAGGTGGCGACAATAAGGAAAATAATGAAGGGGATGTGGGAGTGATGCATAAAAGAATGGGGGAAATGTATATGAAGGATAAGCATCATCTGGAAACCACGATAGTCGGAGCATCACTTAAAGCCTAGGATACAACCTGTAGAGGGAAAAGGAGACGCTGTCGACTATCATAAAGCAAATCAAAGAAAAAATTAAATTCTAGGTAACTAAGAGCTAGCCATAAAAAGAGGCAACACTTCCAAGACTGGAGGTTCAGCTGGTCATCAATAATGTTGGACCGAATTAGTCATGTAAAAGACGTTTTGTCGCTCTCCCAGATTTGGGGGAGCTTCGTTCTCATCCGTCAGAGCTTCTATCTCCTCTTAGTATAGTGTTAGGTCGGCGACGTTAATGGTAGCTGAAATGTTGGATCTTCTAGTATGTTAATCTTGTAGGCATTCTCATTCGAATTCTTGAAAATTTTAAAGGTTCATCTTTTTTTGGTTTTAATTTCTCCAAAGATCTCACGGAAAGCCTCTGTTTTTTCAATCTGATCCACACTAGATCTTCTTTATGAATATTCACTTTCTTTCAGGTTTTATTAGTTTTTTTTATGTTTATTGTGCTTCTTCTTGGTGATCTTTGTCTACCTATTCATCTTGCCTCTGAATCTCCTGCACTTTAGCCTCAACATCCACACTAACCTCTGTAGCAAAAAGAAGTGGTACCAACTAAAGTGGGATGAGTGGGTTGCACTCATACACAATCTCAAAAAGAGTATGTCCTGCAGTCTGACTCATGGATCTATTGTAAACAAATTTGGCTTGGGCTAGAATTAGATTAGACTGTTTGATGTTCTTCCCTTTAAAGCACCTCAAGAGATTCTCCAAACTTCTATTCATCACTTCTGTCTGACCATCTACCTGTGGGTTAGCTGTTGAGCTGAATTGAAGCTTAATACTAAGCTTCCCTCATAAAATCCATCAAACGTGGCTCATGAATTTGATATCCCTATCATAAGTTATGATCTTTGGTATCCCATGCAGTCTCACTATCTCGTTGAAATACAATTCAATTATATGTGATGCATCCAATGTCCTGCGGCAAGATACAAAATGAGCAATCTTCAAAAATCTGTCAATTACTATCATCACTGAATCCTTATTCCGTTGTGTCCTATGAAGGCCCACAACAAAAGTGCATACTAATATCCAACCATGGAGTCTATGGTACTGGTAATAGTGTGTATGACTCTGTTTTCTACCCCCTAATTTTTTTCATGTGACAAACTCTGCACTGCCTAACATACCTCTCTACATCCCTCATCATTCTAAGTTAGAAAAAAAAAATGTTCCCTTACAAGTGCGAGAGGGTCTTGTCATGCCAAAATAACCTACTAATCCTCTACCATGACTCTCATGTATGATGGTCTTTCTCAATGAACATCTAGGTACACAAAATTTGTTCTGATGGAACAACCAACCATCAGTTCTGTGATGTTGTCCTATAGACCTCTTCTGACATTGATCCCAATTATCCTTGAAGACCTCACCTGCCTCATGCAACTTCATCACCACCTCGAATCCCACAACTCTATCCTGTATGGAGGTAATCAGTAAGTGGCAATGGCTCAAGGCATCTGCTACTCGATTATGAATCTCTGCCTTGTGCTTAACCACAAATTGAAATGAAGCTGAGAACTCAACCCAGGAAGCCTGTTGCCCTTTAGCTTGCTCTAACTGTTCAGGAACCTTAGATCCTCACGATTTGTGAATAAGGTAAACTCACTAGTCAACAGGTAGTGATTCCAGTAACTTATAGCTCTTACGATAACATAGAACTCCTTATTATATGTAGAATACTTCTTGTTGGAGTAACTCAACTTCTCCTTAAAGAAAACTATATGATGCCCTTCCTGGCTCAACTGTGCTCCAATCTCCACGTCGAAAACCTCACATTCCACTTTAAAAAATAGGCTAAAATTTGGTAGTGCTAACACTGTGGTCTAAGTCACATTTTTTAGGATGTCAAAGCTGGACTGAGCGACTATTGTCCGCTAAAATATCTCTTCTTTCTTTCAAATATGCATTTTGAATTAATATATAAAAAATATACAAAAACTATGTATGTTTGCATCTATTATGTACAAAAATAAGATATTTCATCTATAATTATAGAAGAAAACTCCCTATCATCATCTATATGCATCAAAAGGAAAGAGTCATGAAGGGCAAGTTTGGCACAAAAATGAGCCTCCCTATTATATTAATGATGCGTTTGAAAAAATAAAACCTGATTAAAATTCAAAAGGCAAGATCCGGAGCATCAGGGGGTCTTTGGTGCCAAAAATCTCTTCTCATGGTAGACCTCAAAATGGTATAATGTTGACATTGTTCCCATGGATGATGATGGCCTTGCATTTAAGCATTGATGTTCGCAAATATCTTGTAAGGATCTAATCGCTTGAAACTCCACTTAGGCGTTGTCCCAATGGTGGAAGTGGTGTTCAATAGCCAAAATATTAAAGCCTTGTTCGTCGCAAAAGATGCATCCGGATACAATATAACCCAAAAAACATACTTGTACTATTATAAAGTAAAACTTCTTCGGGTGGGCATATTGCTTCTCTAACCAAAGAAACTTAAAAATCATCCTCAGATCTCTGGCCTTTAAGGCAGTCTTTCATTCATCCCCTAACCTTATCCTGATCTAGTGAGATCTACTGTGCTGGTCAATCTTGAAAAAGATGATAGCTTCATGCAATTAATCCAGTAAATCATCCATGAGAAGTATAGGAAGTCTATCCTTGATGGTGTTTTTATTGATAACTCGACTATCTGTACACATCCTTCACAAACCATCCTTTTTAGGCACCATTAAAGCAAGAACATTACATGGACCGATGCTCTTCCTCACCAATCCTCTTACAATAATGTCTTGTATCTGCCGTTGCAACTCCTCATATTCAGCTAATGTCAGTCTGTAAGCAGGTTAGTTTGGTAATACCGATCTAGGGATAAAGTCTATAGAATGTTGAATGTCTCTAAATGGTGGTAGTTCCTCAGGTAAGCTGTTAGTCATCTCATCGTGAATGTCAGCTAGTTGTCACTATATCATATCTAGCAACTCAATCTCCTACTCCGTTCCCTCTAGGATGACTAGGATCATTGCCATTGGGGCCTTCTGCACTGACTGTAGAAAAGTGGCACATGGGACCATGGTCTCTTCTTTAACGTGAGCGTCAACTCCTCTAGACTCTTTGATGGACAAAAGAATAATATTCTTCTTCGTGAATTATTGGGTGTTCTTGAACCCATCGTGCTGAATCCCAATCAAATTGCCATGATCTCCCAACAGAATGTGTCAGACATCAATGGACACAACATCACACCATAGATAATCCTGCAACTGGTCCTCAATAAAGAACTCTACCAAACATGGTTGATCCATGTGTATCTCATTTCCCTTCTTCGACCAGGTTAAAGAATATGGTTGAGAGTGCTTTTGAGTAGCCAAGCCTAAAATCTTTACCATGAGAGTGGAGACAACATTTGCTTAACCCCATCCATCAATAATAAGGTGGCATATCTTCCCTTTCACAGTAATCTGGCGCGAAAGATGTAATGTCTCAATCAGTAGTAATCTCTTTTTAGTTCAGTATATAACCCTCCTCACAACTAATACTTTACCCTCATCTCCAAGGAGTTTCTACTCCTCACCTTGCTCTTCTTGTACTTCCTCCTCACTCACTTCCTCCATTGTACCCTACTTAGTGAATGAAACAACTCTGCTGGCAGGGCAACCGGAAATGATGTGTCCATATCCACGATCTGAAGCATTCCCTGGATGAAACTATGTAGGGTGTGCTGCTATTTTCATGCTTCTTGTTACTCTGATAAACTTCGTCATCCATTTGACCAATCTTCACACCTCGCCTAAGTGTGCTCATGTTAATACCTTCAGTTATGGGTGGTTATCTGAATAGAGGTGGGTAACTGTTCTGTCTCTGCTGTTTATCCACCTTTAATGTCAAGGTTTTAACATCGCCCAATGATTAACAAGTCTGTAGCTAGATAGCATTGTGGATGGTTGACTTCAGGCCTCCTAAATATCTGGCTATAGTGTGGTCTTCTGTCTTTTTCAACTCACATTTCAGCACGAGCTGCTCATACTCTTATGTGAATTCCTCCACTGATAACTCTCTCCATTGTATGTGGTGGAGCATCAAGAACATGTCCTAACTGTAGTGTGGGGGTAAGTATTTTATCTGCATTTCTTTCTTCATCTTCTCCAATGTAATAATTTTGCTCCTACCCTTTTTTCGCCTCACCCTCTTCAGATTCTTCCACCATAGAGAGACTATTCTTCAGATTTATGGCAACAAGTTTCACTCTCCTATCAACTGACACCTTATACTCAAAAATTATCTCAACAGTTTGCAACCATATCATCCATATTAATTCTCCTTGAAATCCGATAAGTCTGACTTTACTCCCATATGCCCATGTCTTCAAAAAGATTCTCAATTCTTCGGCCTCCTCTGATATTGGAGTACAAAGCATTGTGGTTTGTCTTTGTCTCTACTGGAATTATGTTGATATCACCGTTGGTCCCATCCTCAAATTCAGCAACTTTTGCTGAAGTCAGCGGATTTTCCGCTGTATTTCCTCCATGATCAGATCCCTATAGATGTGCAGTACATGTCTTCTCGGTGACATGGTTAGGTTTTAGGCCAAGAGTGGAAAAAAGTGTATGTGGGTAGCTTAGGGTGTGGGAAAAACTTAGGGTGGCTGATTTGAAAAATCCGTAGAGAGGAATGGTTTTGGGCGGAATTTAGGTTAAGTATTGGTGGATTTTGATAATCCTAGGTTGGAGCTAGGGTTAAGCTAGCTCTGATATCAAATTAGATCTGAATTCATATGGAAATAATGTGAAGAGAAATACAAAACAATTACTAGTAATTTTATCGAGGCCAGAAATTAAAAATACAATAAACTGAAATCAAATGACAACAGGAAATACTAGGGAATATGGTGTAGGTGGCACTGGTTAGGGTTTGAATGTCCAGGGTGGTGGCAAGGAGGCCGCTAGCAGGGTGGAACAACAAGACAACCTGCACTGGTTAGGGATGAAAAGCTTCATAGGATTATAACAGTTTGGCTGACGCTGGAGTTATAGTGTCTTATTTGGTGTACAGTTAATTAACCATAGTCAATCTGCACTGAATAAAGTGAAGTAATTCCTTTCATTAATTTTGGTATTTCAAAAGTTTTCTTTAGAAGAATGAGGATATCAAATATGGATTTATTTGTCATGACTATCATGATTGTTTACATGGAGTCGCCATTTGTGTGTTTTCGGCTGTGACTATTGTAATAGTTGAAGACTAGGAAAATAAGGTCCAGCTGAGATGAATTAAATGACGTATAAAATGAGCAATGAATGATTATGGATAACAATTAATGAGTATCATGTGATATAAACATTTGAGGCTTAGAATCTACAAGAAAAAATAAAGATAAATAGATAAGGATTTAGAATTAATATGAAATAGCATGACTGGGAGCCCAATTGCATGAGTCAATGGAGGAGTGATGATTGGTCCTGGTAGCTTTTTCATTTCCATTTAAAATGCCAGGAGGGATTCTCCACTTCGATTCTTGTCGAGTTAGGGAATCCAAAGAGACTGATCGTTCTCACATGTTTTTCTTACTCAAACAAGCTGGTACTGATACATGTATTAGAAAATTGTGCCTGTTACAGTTTATAGTACTAAGATCTATTCNAATCAAAGCTTACTTTGTGCCTTGCTTCATGCAGCCGCTTGCATAGCTCTTTGCTTACTCATCATCATGTTCATTACTCGCTCTGACATTATTTCTGTGTCGGTCGATGGACACTCTTGCATATTTTTACTCTTTGTGCATTTCCATAACATTTCTTATACTTGCCACACTGCATGCCTGTTTCTTCGACTATACTTTTGAATTACTACTCCATTCAACTGTTTGCAACATTTCTGTTGTTCTATTTATGCACAATGCTTACTCTCCTAGTCTTTCACCTAATTTCTTGCACCATGGACCCCTTACCCTCTATTATCCTGCATCTGAGCTCTCTTGTTTGCTCATTATATTGCTCACACATGTCACACAATGCTCTCACTGACTTTGTTGATTCGTAAAATTCAAATAATTTAGAATTGGGTTTAACCTAACCAAATGACTCGACTAAATCCAACTATAAATCTAAATTTAAAAACAACTTATATTTTAATTATCCAATAAATGAGCCTATTTAATTTGGTGCCTAAAGCTCTTCAAGCTTTCAAAGATATCTTTTTAAAGCTAATCATATTCTTGAGCATGGGTTAAAAGAATCTTCTATTTAGATTTTTGTTGTAATGATGTTTGACCCTTTTTGGCTTCCACTTTGACGCTGATTTTCTATTCATTACTACACCGAGATGGATCTCCCATTTGTCTCCTCTTCAGGGTGGATTTTACTGGCTTTATAGATAGTTTAAAAACTTTAGTTCTTGTAACATGTTGACTCTTCAGAGTAGAGTTGTTTATATCCCAAGGGAATTGGTGCAACCTGCTTTTACATATATGTCCACTAAATTTTATCATTTTTAAAACTTGTTTATATATAATAAAGT
>JXCR01029584.1:22239-46746 GCA_002079205.1 Phalaenopsis hybrid cultivar | reverse complement strand
ATGGGCGATGCTCTGGCCCACTTTTATAGACCAGTGAGACAGTGCAATCGAGCAGTTCAAGAAAGTGGAAGGGGAGAGCAAGAAAAACAGAAAGGAAAGAATCACAAAGTCTAAATCGGGAAGGCAAAGAATCACAAAGTCTAAATCGGGAAGGCAGGGACGCGAAAGGAAATAAATCAATCATGTGATCGCGAAAGGAGAAGGGAATGATTCAGTGCTTACATACTACTCTCCATAAAAGGAATTGGTCCCCAAATTCATAACTTAGTTCTGGAACATCTGCAGGTACTTGGCGATCATTTTTTCTTCAATCTCCTAAGTTGTTTCTCATTTTGATTGATTCTTCCAAAACACTCTGATAAAAGGAATAGAACGACGACAAAACTGTGAAACTTTAAGTTCCAATATGCGATCTAGTACTTCTTCATAACTCAGGTCTCCTCGAATCACCAATGACCCATACCGGACAATAGAGAGTCGTCATGCATATAACATCGAATTAGAGAAGTGAAATACATTATGTACTCTTGCAAGTCTTGGAGAAAAAGTCAAACGGATGAAACTCTACCGACTTTCTCGATCATCTCGAAAAGACCAATGGAACAAGGCTGAAGTTTTCCAGTCGATCAAATCTTGTAACTCCGCAAATAGGTAAAACCTTCACAAATGTATGATCTTCGACATTGAATTCAATCTTTCTGTGTTGTGGGTCAAAGAACTGACGAACCTTGATTGCACGTAATCAATCTCGAATTTGAAGAACTTTCTAGTAGTTTGATCCACTAGTTGAAGTGCAAATAATTGTCTCTCGCTGACCTTAAACCAACACAAAGGGGATCTACACTTTCTGCCATAAAGTGTTTCATGTGGCGTCATACCGATACTAGCCTGAAAGCTAGTATTATAAGCAAACTCTACCAACAAAATATAATCCTCCCAACTATCTCCGAAGTCCAACATGCAAGCTCTCAACAAGTCTTATAAGGTCTGAATGGTGTGCTTTGACTGTCCATCTGTTTGAGGATGAAAAGCACTACTGAAGTTCAATCTCGTGCTTCTAGCAACTTTCACTTTTTTCCATAGCTTGGAGGTAAATCTTCCATCTCGATCCGATACAATGACAGTTGAAATTCCATTCACTCGAAAATAAGCCGACTTAGTATATCGACAATAACCCAAACAACATCATGTCCTTGCTTCGATCTAAGCAAGCCAACCACAAAATCCATGAAAATCTCTTCCCATTTCCACTCCGGAATGGGAAATGGAAGGGACTGTCATAGACTACCAAATCTCAGATGTTTGGCCTTAACCATCTGACTGATCAAACAATTGGCTGCAAACTCAGCTAGAATGGTTTTCACACCCGGTCATCAAGATAGATTCTTAAGACGTTGATACATCTTAGTACTTCCCAGGTGAGCCGAATATAGAGTAGAATGTGTCTCATCAAGTATCTCCGGTTGAAGTCCTTCCAAATTTGGACCAAATCTAAAATAGAAAGCCGATCCTGAAATTTCTAAGTGTCATATTGATCGATACTAAACTCGGGTTTCGATCCTTTATTTGTTTGTTCTCTAAGTTGTGATAAGTCTGCATCTATCATCTGAGCTGTGCGAACACTGTCCATAAGTTTAGGCTGATATGACAGTTGAAACATGCTAGGAGTAGCTTTTGTCAGTACTATCTCGAGCTAAAGTCGCTCTATCTCTCTTGGTAACTCGTGCTCCTATGTGATCATTTAAGCAACATACGTCAAAGATTTTATGCTTAAAGCTTCTGCAATCACATTCGCCTTATCAGAGTGGTACTAAATCTTCAAAACATAGTCCTTCATTAACTGGAGTCATCATCTTTGTCTTAATTTAAACTCATTCTGAGTGAAATGTACTTCAAACTCTAATGATCAGTGAAAACCTCACAACAAACACCATAAAAGTTGTGACTCCAAATCTTTAGTGCAAAAATAACTGCAGCTAATTCCAATTCGTGGGTATGATAATTCCTTTCATGCAACTTTAGTTGTCTAGAGACATATGCTACAACTTTGTCATGTTGCATTAGAAAATATCCTAATCCTTGAAGAGAAACATCATTGTGATCTAAAATCCATCTGTGTCAGAAGGAATGGCAAGGATTGGGGTTGTTACCAAATAATTCTTGAGTTTTTGGAAACTCTGCTCACAATCATCAAATCATTCAAACAAAACGGCCTTTTGTCAACCTTTATAGGGGTGCAACAATGCGAGAAAACATTCAACAAATCTTTGATAATATCCAACAAATCATAAAAAAACTACGATTCTCGATAACAGTGATAAGTCTCGGCCAATCCATTATTGCCTTAATCATTACAGGATCCGCAGAAATTCTAGCTCCACTAATATGTTCTAAAATGTGACTTCTCAAAGCCAAAATTCACACTAGAGAGTTTGGCATAAAGTTTATTCTCTCGAAGAATATTCAATGTTGCTCTGAGATGTCGAACATGCACCTTTTCATTCAAAGAGTAGATCAAAATATCATCAATGAAAACAATAATAAATTGATTCAAGTAGCGCTTGAAAACTCCATGTATCAAATCGATAAACTTAGAGAATATGACATAAAGCTTCTTCTCTCGAAGAGTATTCAGTGCTTCTCTGAAATGTCGGGCATGCTCATTTTCATTCATAGAGTAGCCAAAACATCATCAATGAAGACAATAATGAATTGATTCAAGTAGAGCTTGAAAACTTTTCATCAAATCTATAAAGGTAGCAAGGATAGTAGTCAAACCAAATGGCATCACTAGAAATTCATAGTACCCATATCGAGATAGAATAAATAGTATTTAAAACATCTTCATTCTTGATCTTCAACTGATGATAGCGAGATCGGAGGTCGATCTTGAAAAACACAAAAGAACCTTGCAGTTGATCGAACAAATCATCTATATGAGGTAGTGAGTACTTGTTCTTCACGATCACTTTATTCAACTCTGTGTAATTGATGCATAACTGCATGCTTCCATCTTTCTTTCTCACAAACAGAATTGATGCTCTCCAAGGTGAAACATTGGGTCGGATGAATCATTTATCAAACAATTTCTGCAAATGAACCTTGAGGTCCTGGATTTCCAAAATGGTCATCTGATACGGCGCTTTAGAACATGGAGTGGTCCCTGGAAAAGGTTTATGGTGAACTCGATCTCACAATACGGTGGTAAGCCCAATAAATCTTTAGGAAATAAATCAACAAATTATCAAACCATTGGAACAACATCTAAGCTAACACTAAATTTTTCAGAATCTACTACATTGGCTGGATAACTAGCACTCCCATGGGAGATCAACTAATAAGCTTTAATTGTTAAAATCAAACAAGAAATAACTCTTCTACTACCCTTGAAACAAAAAAAGAGTTGAGTCGGGTATGCAAAAATTCACTCATTTCTTACGACAATCTATAATTGCATGAAACATAGATAGTAAATTCATATCCAATATTACATCAAACTCAGCTAGTAAGAATATTATGAGTAGCATACCTATGCATGTCATTGATCATATTGTCACAATCACGAACAAACTGCGTAACGATCACGCGTGAGCCAGATGACATGGTGATTAATAGATGTGATTGTAATGAAGTAATTAATAAATTAAATGCAAATTTGTTTGATATGAATAAATCAGTTGTCTCAGAGTTAAACAATACCCTTATTTGTTGCTTTTAAACAAAGACAATACTTTTCACCACATCAAATTCTTCAAGAGCTTCTTCCTGCGCCATAACAAGTGCTCGCGGCAGAATCACCTGCCTGAACTGCTATGAAGCTTGAGATTGTTGAGACTGCTACTGCACCATTGAAGAGCGTTGATAGGTCATTACTAGCTAATGCGGTTGTTGGTACCATTGGTCCTAAGATGTAAAAAGAAATAGTTGATATAGTTGAGATGCCACCACTTGTTGTGATTGTTGTTGAAGCTGAAAATAATTTTGCTTCGCTTGATTATT
The DNA here is from genome assembly GCA_002079205.1 of Phalaenopsis hybrid cultivar. Taxonomy (NCBI): domain Eukaryota; kingdom Viridiplantae; phylum Streptophyta; class Magnoliopsida; order Asparagales; family Orchidaceae; genus Phalaenopsis; species Phalaenopsis hybrid cultivar. The sequence goes on along the minus strand of JXCR01029584.1, from coordinate 42,747 downwards.
TTTGTGATGCTTCTGAAATTGACCTTTATTTAAATTTTGCCACTTATTCTTGTGATGAAAGTTGGAATTATCTTCCTGGGTATTTTTCATTTGCGGTTAACCTTGAACTTTGAAGAGATAATCCTTAAATTTATAGTCAGTATTATACCAATTGAACCATTTGCCGACAACACAATTATAAGTCCTAAAATGTTATTTTCTGCAATGAACACATCGAGGATTTATTTTTGAATTCTACGTCAGATGATTATGATGTTGCTTCTTTTGGAAACTCCCACTCTCTTGCGTATTTAAATTCTTCTACTTCCCAACATGTTTTTCCTTACATACATTGATCTCAATCTCTGCATAAATAGCTCGGTCCACCAACACTTTATATGTCATAAATTTGACAGTCGATAGACACCTCTGAATGTCCTCTCCCAAGCCAAGTAGGTGGTAGATCTTTTGATCTTCATGTTGATTAATTGAAGGGAAGAAACGGATGAGTTGCGGTGACAACTCTCGCACCAATCATCATCTCCTTCGTGCAACTAAAACATCGCAATGTCCACCTTACAATTTTCAGGACACTTTATTCCTCAAAGCCTCTTCTCGATCTCATGCAACCAAGCATCCGACTCGATCGGGTCCACCGTGCAATTGAAAGTAGGAGGGCACATCTTCAGAAATTGGTCCATCACTCAATCTATAACACTCTCATTGGTCATCACCATTGGTTGATTAGGTTGAGTCTCCACAGTGTCCACTGATGGTACTAATTGAGTGGCTTTTGGTGTCGGTTGTGCTGCTTCCTAAATAGCCAGGATTGCTTATGCAATTCGAGCAGCAAAACTCTTATAATGCTTGAGTAACTTTATGGGTCACCACCTCTATGAGAGTTGTCATGTTGAGTTTCGGTGCTCAAGCGGTCTCGGTGGGTTGAGTTGGATTACTACGATGGCGGTTAAGGGAGCAGATGCCCCTAGAAACAGCCACATCATCTAAAGTAGCTCTCCATTGGTCATCACCATTGGTTGATTGGGTTGAGCCTACACGGTGGCCACTGGTGATACTAATTGAGTGATTTGTGGTGTCGGTTATGCTGCTTCAAAAATAGCCTGGATTGCTTATGCAATTTAAGCTACAAAAATGGCTTATAATGCTTGGCTACGAGAGTTGTCATACTAAGATTCGGTGCTCACGTAGTCTCGGTGAGTTGAGTAGGATTAGCACGATGGCTATTAAGGGAGCGAATGTCCCTAGGAATAGCCACATCATCTAAATTAGCTCTCTAGACTCATTTTCCACAAGCGGCTGCAATGCCTCTTCTTTTCAAAGTTATTCTAAACAATTGAAAGATATGCACAATCAAAATCAATTGAATAACTGACGAATGATGATAATATATGTCCTACTTGATCCTAAGAAAATGGATATGAAATGCAAAGTCCAAAAAAGGTTAAAGATAAAACATAAGCTCTGATATCACTCTGCACACGCCGGGTTCGAAGACGGTAGCCCCGACAACGCGATATAAGAACCAATTTTTTTTCATTACTTTTTTTATTCATCTACATGAATTTTCTTTCTTTCTTTTTTTCCTTTGCTCGCAATCTTTCCTTTATGATTGTTGATTTCTCAAACCGCTACTTTCCTTTTTTTTCTTTTCTCCTTGCTGCCTCTTCTTGCTGCATTCCCGTTTTGACATCCATAAGAGCAGAGGTAAGAATCCGACTGATCACCTCATCTGGTTCTCTCTCTCTCTCTCTCGATTTATCCTGGACCATCTCCCTCCTTCCTGCCCCTTGCTCGAAACCCTCGCCCACATCCTTGCTCGGTTTTGCCCAAAACCATCGCCTTCGTGAACAAACCCTCTGCGATACAGTTGTGAGTGGAACTAGCGTGGAAGGCAGCAGTGGGATCGCAGTATATTGAAACCCAAAACTCCCATTCTCTACCTTCTGCTTCGCTCCTGCTCGAAACTATCAAGGAAGGTAACTTCACTTTCTTCCATCTCGCGCCACAACTTCTTTAAATCTCCTGAATCCATAGGGTTTCTTAACCCGGGATTTAAGACAAAACGGAGGAGAAACAGGATCTGATAACTCTAGTATTTGAAACACATTTTAATTCATATTAATTAAGTTCATAATTTCTCCCATTTAAAAAATTATAATAACAATAATACTAATTTAATAACAAAAGTAATAATCACAAAAATAAAGGTTGATTTCACATGATTGAATGAATAAATAAATTGCTCAATCATTTAATAATTTTACTTTCAATTTATGTTGGATTGCTAGTCAGATCATCGAATTCATAGGAATAACACGTTTTGTCGTCTCGAGATAAGTAACTGCTATTGATTGGAGGATAAACATACCCTTCTTAGTTAAGGGCATTATTCCTTATTAATTGTACTAGAATCACATCCATTACTTATGTTGTATTAATCCTGCCCTTGCTACTTTAACTATGATGTTGCACTTGTTATATGTCTACTTTATTGTTCATGATAAAACTACTTATTGCCTTAATTTATTGTTGCATACTTGAATAATCTTGTAATTATAGTGTTTTGCTTTTCTTTTATTTTATGAATCTGCATGTGGATTCACGTCATATCACAAATCTTTGTAAAATTACATGCTTCTTATATATTATAATCATGAAAATAAATTGGCATGTTTGTGCGTGATGGAATGTAAGTCGATAGAACCATTTTAGATTTTGGCTAGCTAGGTCTACCTACAGAGTGACAGCTCTACAAGAAATTATCGGATTTCCTTGCATTGGTATTTGTCCTTCTCAGTTTCATGGTGTGTTAAAATCGACCATACATAAATTTTAATGAAAGTTAAATGAAAATTAAATGTGATTGGAAAGAATTTCAAATTTTGTATGATATGCAAATTTGATATTTACCTCTCATGTTTGTCTTACAGTGTTACATATGCATAAACTGATTCTTCCTTGTTGTCCATATTGTATGTCTCATTCCCCTTATTTATGTTTTAATATATAGTTGTTATTTACTAAGTTTGTAAAACTCATTCTTAATTTTTGCATAATAAATTTCATTTAGCCACCAATAGGATAGTCTCCACAGAAGCCAACTTTTCAGTTTTAGTTTCCAAGTTTTGATATTTTCTTTAGTATTTATTTATAGCTATTGTATTTTTCTTTGTTGGTTTGAGTAGTTGTTCTATGTTATCATTTTTATTTTGATTCATCTAATTTTCTATTTTCAGTCCAGTTGTAATAAAGAATTTCCAGTATTAATAAAATTTACATTTCTTTGTATTTGCAATGTAAGTCTTTCTTTGAAAATACAAAACAGGTTTAAATCATTTCCTCATGCCTAGCGTTGTCGGGGTGTACCGCCTTTCAGACTCGGAGTGTGACATCGTGGTATCAGAGCCTGTGTTTTATATTTAACCATCCTTGACTTTGCATCTCATATCCCTTGACTTCTTAGAATTGGGTAGGGAATATTATTCTTATAAGTTGGTATTCAATTGATTTTGATTTCGCGTATCTTTCAATTGTTTATAATGACTCCGAAAAGAAAAGATGTTGCAGTTGCTCGTGGAAGAGTTCAGAGAGCTACTATTGTAAAGGTGTTTACTTATAGGGGTCTCCGCTCCCCTAATAGATGTCATGTTGATTCTATTCAAACCACCGAGACTGCTGGAACACAAAATTTCAATGTGGCGACTATCATGAAGATGGTAAAATACAATGTTACCCCAAAATTACAATCTAACTTTGCAACCAAAATTGCACAAGCGATCCAAGCTATCCAGCAAGCTATGCAACCAACAATAGAAATCACTCGATCTGTTCTACCTGTGATCATCATAGAGATGCAACTCAATCAATCTATGGTGATGGCCAATGGGAGTACTATGAATCGAGTGATGGAACAGTTTCTAAAAATACATCCTCCTACCTTCAATGGCACGGTAGACTCAATCGAGGCTGATGCATGGCTCCATGATATCAAAAAGAAGCTTCGAAAAATAAAATATCCTGAAAGTCGTAGGTGAACATTGCGACGTTCCAGTTGCATTAAGGAGTTGATGATTGGCGGTAAAGTCACCGTCGCGACACTTCTGAACTAGACGCAGTAGTATCCTGGGCTGATTTTGAAAAACTATACCTGGAGCAATATTTCACTATGGCAGTCCGGGCCAAGCTCATGAATGATTTGAGAAAGCTGGAGCAATGGACGAAAGACCGTTCAGGAGTATGGGACGCAATTTGTCAGGATTGTTTGTTTCATCTCATCAATTAATCAGCATGAAAATCAAAAGATCTATCACCTATTGGTTGGCTTGAGACAGAACATTCAGGGGTGCTTATCAGCGGTCAAGTGCATGACTTACGGAGAACCGTTGGATCGAGCTTTTCATGCAGAGATTGAGAACAATGCTTATGAAGAAAAGCATGTTGGGAAGTGGAAGAATTCAAATATACAAGAGTTCCCAATAAAAACAACATCAAAATCACTAGGCACAGAAGTCAAAAAAAAACTCTTAGATGTGTTCCTTGCGGGAAATGACATGAGACTTGTAATTTGGTTGTCTGCAAATACTTCAATTGTTATAGTATTGAGCATAAAGCTAAGATTGTTCTCTCAAAGTTTAAGGTCAGCTGCAAGCAACAAGCGCCCAGGAAAATAATCTCATCACAAGAGTAAGTGGTATAAGTCAAGTGGAGGACACTTTCAGAAGCATCAAGAAAAAGGTCAAGCGAAGCTGAACTATTTTTAGCCTAAAAAACAACAACAGGAAACAAAGTCCTCCTGCAACACAGTACCGGTTGTACCAGTAACCTTAGCAGATACAGCTGATGTATCAACAACCCAATGGTGCAATACTGACCTCAGTGAGCTCAAGCTCTTGAGCAGCCCAGACAAGCGATTCCACCACGTGCATTCGTTAAGATGCTGGAAGAGGCTCGTGAGGCTCCTGGTTCGGTGATAGGTATCATACTTATTTTAAAGCAACCAACAAGAGTATTATTTGACTTTGGGGCAACTCATTCATTCATATCAAATTAATTTGCATCTAGTGTATTAATTTCTCCATCACAATCACATTTATCAATCACTCTGCCATCCGGCTCACCTGCGATCGTTACTCAATGTGTTCGTGATTGTAATATTATCATCAATAACAAGCATGTCTAATACTCTCATAATATTTTCACTAGTTGAGTTTGATGTAATATTGGGTATGGACTGGGTATCCACATATCATGCAATTATCAATTGTCATAAGAGACGGATGAATTTTTTAATACCTGACTCAATTCCCTTTTGCTTCAAGGGTAGTAAAGGGGCTATTTCTTTTCTAATTTCGACAATTAAGGCTTATAAGTTGATATCCCATGAGAGTGTTGGTTATTTAACTCATGTGAAAGATTCCGAGAAATTCAGCATTACTTTCGATAGCGTCCCAATAGTTTGAGAATTTGTCGATGTATTTCCTGAAAAATTGTTTGGCTAACCACCCGATCGTGAGATCGAGTTTACCATAGACCTACTTTCGAGAACCACTTCAATTTCTAAAACACCATATCAGATGGCCATTGTACAACTCTAGGAGCTCAAAATCCAGTTGCAAGAATTGCTTGATAAAAGATTCATCCAGCTCAGAGTTTCACCTTGGGGAGCACAAGTTCTTTTCAAGAAGAAGAATGATGGAAGCATGCAGTTGTGCATAGATTACTAAGAGTAGAACAAGGTGAGCATTAATAATAAGTGTTTATTGCCTCTGATAAATGATTTGTTCGATCAACCACAGAGTTTTTCTGTGTTTCCCAAGATCGATCTTTGATCGGGTTACCATCAGTTGAAGATCAAGGATGACGATGTTTCAAAGAATGTTTTTCGATCTCGATATGGGACTCTGCATTTTTAATGATGTCATTTTGTTTGACTAATGCTCGTGCTGCCTTTAAGGATTTGATAAACAGAGTTTTTAAGCCCTACTTGGATCGATGTGTTATTGTCTTCATCGATGATATATTGGTATACTCCAAGAATGAAGAGAATCATGCCTAACATCTCAAAGTAGCACTAAATATTCTTCGAGAGAATAAACTCTATGTCAAATTCTCTATGTGTGAAATTTGACTTCGAGAAGTGGCATTTTTGGGATACTTTGTTAGTGGAGTTGGAAATTTTGTGGATACTGCTAAGATTAAGGCAATAATGGATTAGCCGAGGCTGACCACTGTCACCGAGATTCGTAATTTCCTTGGATTAGCTAGATATTATCGAAGATTTGTTGAAGGTTTCTCTTACATTGCTGCACCCTTATCAAGGTTAACTCAGAAAGTTGTTAAGTTTGAATGGTCCGATGCTTGTGAGCAGAGTTTCCAAAAACTCAAGAATTACTTGGCAACAGCCTCGATTCTCACAATTCCCTCTGGCTCGGATGGATTTCAGATCTACCGTGATGTTTCACATCAAGAATTGGGATTTGTTCTAATGCAGCATGGCAAGGTTGTAGCTTATGCCTCAAGGCAGTTCAACATAAATGGAAGGAATTATCCTACCCACGACTTAGAGCTGACTACAATTATTTTGGCACAAAAGAATTGAAGGCACTACCTTTATGGCGTTCGTTATAAATTCTTCACCGGTCATAAGAGTTTGAAGTATATTTTCACCCAGAATGAGTTAAATTTGAGACAAAGACGATAGATCGAGTTGATAAAGGACTATGACTTGGAGATTCAATACCACCCTGGTAAGGCGAATGTGGTCGGAGATGCTTCAAGCAGAAAGTTTCTATGTATGCAGCTTAGATGGTCACTCAGGAAAGTGTAGATTTGCCTTGTGTTATTTCGAGGATGTTGAGAGACAAATATTTGAACCTCAACTAGTGGATCAAGCTATAAAGAAAGTTCGTCAAATTCGAGATCGACTATGTGTGGCCCATGATCGTCAGAAGTACTTCGACCCAAAACATAAGGAGATTGAATTCAAAGTCAAAGATCACGTCTTTTGGAAGGTTTACCTATGTGCAGAGTCATGTGATTTGGTCAAACTGAAAAGCTTTACCTCGTTTCACTGGTCCTTTTGAGGTGATCAAGAAAGTCGGTACAGTTTCATACCTTGAGCTTTTCCTCCAAAACTTGCGGGAGTACACAATGTTTTTCACATCTCTTTACTTCAGCGTTATGTGCATGATGATTCTCATATTATTCGATACGAGTTATTCAAGAAGACTGAGTTATGAAAAAATATCAGATCGTATCTTGGAGCGTGTAGTTTTCAACAGCTTCATCACCGATCAATTTCTTCTATTATAGTACTTTGGAAGAACCAGTCAGAATGTGAAGCAACCTGAGAGATTGAAGAAGAGATGTTCGAAAAGTACCCGCAACTGTTCCAGAGCTAAGGTGTGAATTTGGGGACCAAATTCTTTTATGGAAAGTAGCATGTAAAAAACTGAATTTTTTTCTTACCTTTTTTTTCCACAAAGTGATTTTTCTTTCTTCCTCTACTCGTGATCTTTCCTTAATGTTTGTTAATTTCCCAAATCATAACTTTCTTTTTTTTCCTTTTCTCCTTGTTGCCTTCCGGTTTTGACAAGCATCAACGCCCTATAAGAGCATATGTAAGACTCCAATTGATCTCCTCATCCTGCTGTATCTCTCTCTCTCTCTCTCGATTAAGCCCAAACCATCTCCCTCCTTCCTACCCCTTGCTCGAAACCCTCGCCAACATCATTGCTCGGTTTCTCTTGAATCCATCGTCTTCATGACTGAACCCCTCTGCAATAAATTTGCGAATGGAAGTAGCTTGGAAGGCAACAACGAGATCGCATTATATTGAGACCCACAACTCCAATCCTCTTCCTTTTGCTTCGCTCTTGCTCGAAACTATTGAAGAAGGTAACCTCGCCTTCCTCCCTCTCGCGCCATAGCTTCTTTAAATCCAATGAATCCACAAGGTTTCTTAACTCGGGATTTAAGCCAAAACAGAGGAGAAGCGAGATTTGAGAATTGTAGGATTTGAAACACATTTTAGTTAATATTAATTAAGTTCATAATGTCTCTATTTTAAAAAATTATAATAACCATAATACTAATTAATAACAAAAGTAATAATCATAAAAATAAATGTTGATTTCACCTAATTGAATGAATAAATAAATTGCTTAATCATTTAATAATTTTACTTTTAATTAATGTAGGATTGCTATTTGTAAGAGTATTAAGCAATTGTTATTTATTAGAATATATACATACTCTTTTTAATTAGAAGCATTATCTCTTGTTAATTATCGTAGAATTATATTCATTATTTATGTTTTATTAGCCCCGCCCTTGCTACTTCAACTATGATGTTGCACTTGTTATAGGCTTATTTTATTGTTAATGATGAAAATACTGTCTTAATTTATTACTGCATATTTGAATAATTCTGCAATTACAGCGTTTTCCTTTTTTTGACTTCTATGAACCTGCATATGGATTCACGTTATATCACAAGTTTGCGTAAAATACACATCCTTCTTACATATTATACCCGTGAGAATAAATTGGCATGCTTGTGTGTGATAGTATATATGTCGGGAGAACTTTTTTAAATTTTGGCTAGCCGAGCCGACGAGCCCACAAAGTGACGACTCTACAAAAAAATCGTCGAGTTTCCTTGAGTTGGCATTTGACATTCTCAATTTCATGGTGTCTGTTAAAACCAACAATATATAAATTTAAATGAAAGCTAAATGATAAGAAATGTGATTGAAAATAATTGCATGTTTTGTATGACATGGATATTTGATATTTACCCATCTTGTTTGTCTTACAATGTTACATATGCACATAGTGATTCATCCTAACTTGTTCATACTGCATGCATCATTCCACTTATCATTTATGTTTTAATAGATAGTTGTTATTTACTGAGTTTATGAAACTCATTCATAATTTTTGCATAACAGGTTCTATTCAGTCACCAGTAGAACCGTCTCAACAGGAGCGACCTTTTTAGTTTTAGTTTCACAATTTTGGTATATTCCTTAGTATTTGTTTCTAGGTATTGTATTTTTATTTGTTAGATCTGAGTAGTTGTTCTATGTTATCATTTTCATTTTAATTCAGCCAATTTTTTATTTTCAATCCAGTTGTAATATTGAACTTTCAGTATTAATAAAATTTACATTTTCATTTATTTGCAATGCAAGTCTTTCTTTGAAAATAAAAAACTAGTTCAAATCATCTCTGCATGCCCTGCGTAGTCAGGGTATACCGTCCTCCGAAACCAAAGTGTGACATGCAAGATATGATGAAATGAATTCAACATGTTTGTATTTTCAAAAGAAAATTTTGTATGCAAATAAATATTGAAATGTTAATTTTATTCGAACTAAATAGTCCACTGATACAACAGAAAGGAAAATAGAAAACTAGCCGAATCAAAACTGAAATGATAACATGAAACGACTACCAAGATCCAAAAAAGAAAATACAATAGATAAAACAAATACTTAAAAAAAATACCAAGACAAGAAATCTAAAACTAAAAAAAATTGGTTCGATTAAGACGGTCCCGCTAACGATTGAATAGAACTTATTATGAAAAATATCAATTAACAAGTTTGAAAAATAAAAACAATAAATAATAATTATCTATTAAAGCATAAATAGCAAAGAAAATAAGATATGCGGTATGAGCAATAAATAGGGATAATTACTACGTGCACAAGATAATAAGGGAGTGGTAAATATTAAATATGTTCATTTATTTTAAAGCATGCAATCGTTTCCAATCTAGTTTCTTATTATTCAATTTTTCATTTATTATTTATATAGTTAGTTTTAATAGATATTTTGAAACCAGAAAGGTCCATAACCCAAAGAAACCCGACAATTTTCTGTAGAGACGTCACTCTGTAGGCTTGTCTGTCTGACTAGCTAATATACAAAATAGTTCCACCGACATACATGTCATCACACAAACATACCAAATTTTTCATAAGTATAATATGTAAATAATAATTTATTTCTTGTAGGCTTATGATACGACATATTCAAATTCATAAATATGTAAATAATACTTTATTTCATGTAAGCTTGTGATACGACATATTCAAATTCATACAAGTGCAGGAAAAAAAATATCACAATTACAGGATTAACTTAATTATGCATAAAATTTTACAGCAAGAAATTAAGGCAATTAATAATTTCATCATGAGCAATAATTAAGGTATATAACTAGTACAAAATTATAATTGAAGTAGCAAGGGTGTGGGCGTGACTGACAATCCTATTAAATAACTATGAATCTACCATAACTAACAAGGATTAATGCCCATAATTAGAAATAATACATTTATCCTCTAAGAAGAAACGGTTACTTGCCTGGAGACGGAAAACACAGTGCTTCTACAAATTCAACAATTCAACTAACAAATATACACATTTAGAAAAATAAAATATAAATATTTATGGAATTAAAAGTATTTATTCATTAGGTGCAACTTAGTCAATATGTATATTTATTATTATTATTATTATTATTATTATTATTATTATTATTATTATTATTACTATATTGTCATTATCTTATTATTATATTGTCATTATATTATTATTATAATATTTAAAAAAAAGAAATTGTGAGTCTAATTAAATTTGACTTTAATTAACATTATTTTTTTTTTTTTGAGAGGGGGGAAATTCTAATTTCTAAAATAAAATTTTGGGGTTTTACATATATATCACCTAAAACAAAAGATCTATTTGGGGCAGTTTTAGTTGTTTAAAGAAACAGTTGTGAAGCTGTTATTCAAAAAGTTGTGGTGGCTAACATAAAAAAAAAAAAAAAAATTGAAAAAGTTAGAACGAAGCTTTCTAGCAACCACATCAAGTAGAAAAGTAGTGAAAAAGCGCAGCTTTCTGCTGCAGCTTTTGAGAGGAGACAAAACACAATTTTGTCAAACATGAAAAACTGTAGTGCGACCGCACCATCGCCCAAAACGCACTCTTAATAAACAGTCAAATGACATCTTCAATCCTAAAAATTCTTAAATCTCCTCTCATTTTTTTTTCCTGCACTTGTTATAGACTTATTTTATTGTTCATGATGAAATTAATGTTTTAATTTATTACTGCATATTTGAATAATTCTGCAATTATAGTATTTTTCTTTTCTTGACATCTATGAACATGCATATGGATTCATGTTATATCAAAAGTCTACGTAAAATCCACATACTTTTTATATATTATACCCGTGAGAATAAATTGGCATGTTTGTGTGTGATGGTATGTAGGTCGATAGAACCCTTTTGAATTTTGGCTAGTCGAGCCGACGAACCCACAAAGTGACGACTCTACAAAAAATCGTCGGGTTTCCTTGAGTTGACATTTGACATTCTCAATTTCATGGTGTCTGTTAAAACCAACTATATAGAAATTTAAATGAAAGCTAAATGATAAGAAATGTGATTGAAAATAATTGCATGTTTTGTATGACATGGATATTTGATATTTACCCATCTTGTTTGTCTTACAATGTTACATATGCACATAGTGATTCATCCTAACTTGTTCATACTGCATGCATCATTCCACTTATCATTTATGTTTTAATAGATAGTTGTTATTTACTGAGTTTATGAAACTCATTCATAATTTTTGCATAACAGGTTCTATTCAGCCACTAGTAGAACCGTCTCAACAGGAGCGAGCTTTTTATTTTTAGTTTCACAATTTTGGTATATTCCTTAGTATTTGTTTCTAAGTATTGTATTTTTATTTATTGGATCTGAGTAGTTATTTTATGTTATCATTTCTATTTTAATTCAGCTAATTTTTTATTTTCAATCCAGTTGTAATATTGAACTTTCAGTATTAATAAAATTTACATTTTCATTTATTTGCAATGCAAGTCTTTCTTTGAAAATAAAAAACTGGTTCAAATCATCTCTTCAAGCCCTGCGTAGTTAGGGTATACCGTCTTCCGAACCCAAAGTGTGACATGCAAGATATGATGAAATGAATTCAAAATGTTTGTATTTTCAAAAGAAAATTTTGTATGCAAATAAATATTGAAATGTTAATTTTATTCGAACTAAACAGTCCGCCGATACAACAGAAAAGAAAATAGAAAACTAACTGAATCAAAATTGAAATGATAACATGAAACGACTACCAAGATTCAAAAAAAAAATACAATAGATAAAGCAAATACTTAAAATACCAAGACAAGAAATCTAAAACTAAAAAAATTTGGTTCGATTAAGACGGTCCCGCTAACGATTGAATAGAACTTATTATGAAAAATATCAATTAGCAAGTTTGAAAAATAAAATCAATAAATAACAACTATCTATTAAAACATAAATAACAAAGAAAAAAAGATATGCAGTATGAGCAATAAATAGAGATAATTACTACGTGCACAAGATAATAAGGGAGTGATAAATATTAAATATGTTCATTCATTTTAAAGCATGCAATCGTTTCCAATCCAGTTTCTTATTATTCAATTTTTCATTTATTATTTATATAGTTAGTTTTAATAGATATTTTGAAACCAGAAAAGTCCATAACCCAAAGAAACCCGACAATTTTCTGTAGAGACGTTACTCTGTAGGTTTGTCTGTCTGACTAGCTAATATACAAAATAGTTCCACCGACATACATGTCATCACACAAACATACCAAATTTTTCATAAGTATAATATGTAAATAATACTTTATTTCATGTAGGCTTGTGATACGACATTTTCAAATTCATAAATATGTAAATAATACTTTATTTCAGGTAGGCTTGTCATACAACATATTCAAATTCATACAAGTGCAGGAAAAAAAATATCATAATTACAGGATTAACTTAATTATGCATAAAATTTTACAGCAAGAAATTAAGGCAATTAATAATTTCATCATGAGCAATAATTAAGGTATATAACTAGTACAAAATTATAATTGAAGTAGCAAGGGTGTGGGCGTGACTGACAATCCTATTAAATAACTATGAATCTACTATAACTAACAAGGATTAAAGCCCATAATTAGAAATGATACATTTATCCTCTAAGAAGAAACAGTTACTTGCCTCGAGACGGAAAACACAGTGCTTCTACAAATTCAACAATTCAACTAATAAATCTACACATTCAGAAAAATTAAATATAAATATTTATGCAATTAAAAGTTCATTAGGTGCAACTTAATCAATATGTATATTTATTATTATTATTATTATTATTATTATTATTATTATTATTATTATTATTATTATTATTATATTGTCATTATCTTATTATTATATTGTCATTATATTATTATTATAATATTTAAAAAAAGAAATTGTGAGTTTAATTAAATTTGACTTTAATTAACATTTTTTTTTTTATTTTGAGAGGGGAAATTCTAATTTCTAAAATAAAGTTTTGGGGTTTTACATATATATCACCTAAAACATAAGGTCTATTTGGGGCAGTTTTAGTTGTTTAAAGAAGCAGTTGTGAAGCTGTTATTCAAAAAGTTGTGGTGGCTAACATAAAAAAAATAATTTTGAAAAAGTTAGAACGAGGCATTCTAGCAGCCACATCAAGTATCAAAGTAGTGAAAAAGCGCAGCTTTCTGCTGCAGCTTTTGAGAACGAGACAAAACACAATTTAGCCAAACATGAAAAACTGCGGTGCGACCGCACCATCGCCCCAAACGCACTCTTAATAAACAGTCAAATGACATCTTCAATCCTACAAATTCTTAAATCTCTGCTCTCATTTTTTGCCTTAAATCCAGGATTTAGCAAATCCCGTTGGAAGATGATTTTGAAGGATTTAAAGAAGTTGAATCACGATAAGGTTTGTGGGCATAGGGGGAGAAAGACAAGGGTTACCTTCCTCAATGATTGCATGTAGGAGTGGACGAAAGGAGTAGGTAGGTTTGATGGTCGCGTCGTTGCCTTCTCAACTAGCTCTAATCGCGAAGGTGGCAAGGGTGGGTTCGGTCACAAGGCCGATGGTTTTAGTAAAATTGCGAGAGAGGGAAGGAAATTGTGAAGGCAACGATGCGGAAGGAAAGAAATCAATTGCGTGAAAACGGGAGGAAAAGGGAAAGATTCGGTGCTAACACTTGCAATATTTTATGTCGCAAAATATTCGCCTATAAAAGGGAAAAATAAAACTAAACCAAGTGTTGTTGAGATGAGAACGCTTGAGTGGATAAGCAACTTTACACTTAGAGAAAAAATGTGGAACGAATATATCTATGAAAGAGTTGGTGAGGACCCAGTGGCAGACAAGATTAGAGAGAGTGTCTTAGATGGTTTGGTCGCAATAAACGTTGGTCATTTGATCATGTTAGGAGAGTAGATATTTTAGATTCGGGTTACTTTAATAAAGGTAGAGGTAGACCTAAAATACTTGAGCATGTTGTGTAAAAAATTATCTTAATTTATCAAAATTAAATGAAAATATGACACTCAATAAAATATAATGGAGAAAAGGATACATGTAGCCGACCCCACTTAGTGGGATAAACGATTGTTGTTGTAGTTATTGTATCATTTTTTAACAACATGCTTGTTAAAGTATATCCATACAAATTTAGTAGTGAATTTGTAATTGTTCATTGAGATGCTATAAAATCTAAACTTTTGCATAATTGTTTTTTTAAGAAAAAAATCTTTTGAGCTCAATGAGCAATATGAGAGAATATGTTTATAGAAAAAAAAAGAGAATGAAAACAAGTATGAAAAAATATTTTATCCTGTTAACCTTTATTGATAATGTTATTACAACTAGATATTTTTACAATTTAGTTTGGATATGATGTACTAAAAAATTTTTGGCTTAGTAGTTCTTTATTGTTTGAATGATTGTTATAGATTATTATAAATGTTAGAATTGTATAACTCTACCATCCATTCTTACTTTGAAATATCTAAGCTCCTGGGCCACATCGTGACTCCCCTAAGGGTTACAACCTTAGCATAAGTCCCTAATAATAAATAACTCCCATCATGCTAATCCTTTCTTGATCAATGACATTAGCTTCACTTATGATGGACACTAGCAATAATAATAGGAGCCTAGCATGCCGCCTAGCACAAGTGTAGGATTAGGAGTTCCACTTAATGGATTCATTGGTGTAATAGAAAGATTGTGGATTGAGAGAGGAAGTATGAAGCGTGTTATAAACTAATACAATCTATGGTGATGATGCACCATACACCTTCAAATTGATTGCATCAATAGCAAGCTTGAGAAACACTTGCATGTCCTCAACAACTCTAAAGACATATAAGCAAAGTAGGTAACACATACTTGCTAAAGGCGGAAGAAATATCCTTAATACAAGATACTTGAACATGCTTTGACATGCCTTTTTTTTTTAATGTGATTGAATCAATTCACAAGTATTCCATCTCAAAAATAATGGAAATCAAACCATATTAAAAGCAATTATATACTCTATGTACTTTATCATTAACTTCTACAATACTAAAATGCTAATATAGTGGACCTTCATTACAAAAAACCAAATTGCTTACATGAATCAACATAATTTGCTAACTCATATATTTTAGTACTCTACTCATGGTTTGATTATATGACACAGAAATTTAATTCCTAGACAATAATGACAATCCTAAACATCTTTGTAATTAAAAACTACAATAGTGATTTGTTAACCAAATCACCATAAGAAAACTCATAACTCTCCAAAGCAAGATAAGTATCCCATTGGAGCTTACAAATTTACCATAATACATATTTTTTAGAGCTAACTCTACTCAACTATTTTGGATCAATCTACAACTTCATTATTTTGTTTAGTATTCTCTTTCAAAATCTTGCATTCCTAAAACCCATTTAATAATTTCTCAAAATAGCATTTTCATCATTCTTTCAAGTCTCCATCTTTAACAAAAATCTTATTATCTTACTTTAATACTTAGTGCCTAAGTCACTAGATTGTTTCACTCCTTAGTTATTATATCTATATATCTATATAATCTCGATACCCACTCTATTACATAAATCATCAATTTTTTTGGTAAACTTTGTTTTGTATGTTATCTTCTTCGTAATACTTTACAATCTATAACATAAGTTACCTTTGCTAAACTTAATTTTTTTTTGATAAAATTTTATACATCAGCACTACCAAGCCTCCCTAGACATGATGTTCCCCTATACAGGAACTCAACAAGGATTTAGTGATCCTATCTTACATCAAAGTTTAAGAGATTAACACCTCTTTCAAGTTCCACCATCCATGATTACTACCCTATGTTGTATGGTAAGCTTTCTTTCAGAATCACCTCTTTCAAGTTCCACCATCCATGATTACTACCCTATGTTGTATGGTAAGCTTTCTTTCAGAATCACCTCACCATCTTGGAAATAAAACTTTCATTCCGCTTATAATTGCAATTATGAATTATGTATACAAACTTAAAATTACATCAAGTATAGCATTGCATATAACAATCAAAACTCCTGTTTTCATACCCACTATGAATTCTCTCGTATCTCATTCTATAAGAATCTATGTCAACTTAAGTCACCCCAATAATAATCCTTTCCCTAAGTACACATTATAATATCGCATACATCTGTTCGTAAAATTGAATTTTTAAATCATCTTCGAATTCAAATTGAGAGAAATAAGTAACTCACTAACCACACTTGCATTTTTCTCACTATAAATAATAGTATCAATCACCTGATGCAAGCTCCATTCACATCAATAATTTCATACTTTAACTTTCTATCCATTATTATCCTCACCTCTTTATTATTATAAATATTTCCTACCAACAACTTATATCCATTTTCAGGGTCCTAGCATGCTTCCCCTTTCCATTTAATTTATTTCAGATCAACAACTCTTATTCTTCAATTGCCATTGGCCTTCATCAGTCACCATCATACTTTCACAGTACTAAATTCATTTTAGCAATTTTAATCTTCATTTTATCCGCAGTCAACTCTTACCCACATTTCATGATGATTGAGTTATGTTGTGCTAATCAATTGCCAGAATTATAGACAGCATAAGTCTACTTTCATCATAATTGAGTTTAGCTGTGAAGCTATGAATTACATCCTAATAAATTTTAATAGCCACCTTACATTAACCCATGACCTTTCTCATTTAGGTTGGAAATGACAATGGCAAATCTAGCTTTTATAATCATGTTATATTTAGTAAGTGGATAGCTTAATATAACTGTAAATTTAATTCACGAAAGGCTCTTGTTTAAGGAGAGTTTAGAGAAGCAAACTTTTCCCCAATTGATATTATAGATCAATGATATCACATTAATAACCGGATTATTGTGCACATGTTGGTCATATTAGTGATTTAGTTAATTACTTAAATTTAGGAATAATTAAGAGGCAACTTGGTAACATAGGGTTGGCGTATAACCATTGTGTGTTTTGCATGACCTAAAACCATTTTAATTTAGGTAATATGGATATCGATTTAACTAGAGTCAGCATGCATGAACATAACATTTAATACTTAAAGCAGATAAACTTATACTAATGGTATAATAACATTTCTTTATGTGTAATGATTGATTGTGGGTACATCTGTTCATCATACCAGATGTGCTTATTCTATAATTTTACCCTGCATTGAGTATTGATCTATTCCTCTTAAAACTCTCTCTCTCTCTCTCTCTCAATATATGTGTGTGAGTGTGTGTGTGTAGCATGTAACTCCGAGTTTATATACCCATAATATAAAAATAAAAAATATTTACAATTTAACGTATAAGATTATTTCTTGGTTGATTTTATTTATTAGAATATCTAGAACAATTTCTATGATAAAACATATTAAAACGAATCAAAAATCATAATTTATGAAGTGTAAAGTATCATTTAAATAGGAGTATGGAAATCAAATTTATTTATCAATAATATAAAAATAATAAATTTTCATATTTAAAGGCAATTGGTTTTTTTAGCGATGATTCATATTTAAATGGAATATCAAAAGGCATTTTAATAGTAGCATAGATCAAAATAAACAAATGCTCATGATTTATTTTGCAAGGAGTGCCAAGCACATTTTAATAGTAATATAGATCATGGGATGCATCTCTTACACCTCATATCTCATACATGCATACTGATCAATGGATCAGATCATGAACCGAATAGTGAATCTTACCATCCACTACAAAGAAGCTTATAAGTAGAAGCTTCCTTCATAATATGGGTATTAGAACGTGGAGTCACAAAATCATATTCATTGCAGTTTTAACAACTTGATTTCTTTATAAATTAACTTACAATGACAATTCTCATATCACACCATTGAGACAGAAAAAAAATATCACCAAAAATCCATAAGCATAAATGAATCATCAATCGAACATCGGGTAAGGGAAATCAAGAAAATATAGTGTTGGATTAAAACTAAAAATACAACAAGGCAAAGATTAATTTATAAACTTGATTGAACAAGCGCGTTATCATTTTAAGTTTAGAATTATGATAACTTATACTATAGTTNCATCACTTTCCCTCTATAGAAAGCCTCAAAATCCTTAGACTTCATTACTAAATAAGCAAGCCCAAAGAAAGACAGCATAACAATATGAAATGACAATTGTATTGGCACGGTGGCAACAAACCATAATAAGAAAATAGAATATATTTATGGTCGCATGAACTAATTTTATACTTAAAGAATGGCCAGTCCATTTGGGGCTGCTATTTCACAGTTTTGAGTTTGCAAACAACTGCCATACTTTTGCTTAGATAGAATTTTCTTACTACTCATATATATGTTTGTGTGTGTGCGCGAGCGCGCGCACGCGTGTAGTTTTTGTAATTAGATGAACTAGAGTGTGATAGAACTTTGAAATCGTTATCTAATTTCATTAAAACAATGTAATACTCATACTAGAATTTAAAAAACTTGTTTTTCCAATAATTATTGTTTAGAAAGGTGTTCGAAGCTTACGCCCAGAGAAACACCTTAATTTGAGGGCCTGATATGCACAAAAAAATCTTCAAGGCTTAAGTCTCAATATCACTAATGACGCTTACGTATTTTTCCTACAAGGCATACACCTCAAGGCTTTATGCCTGAAGAAGTTTTAGGCAACAACTCGATCAAGTTATAAAAATAATATATTATATTATATTATATTATTAATATATATTATATTATATTATATTATATTATATTATATATATTGGATGTCATACCTCAAAAAGGTTAAAAAACAACTCAAGTATAATTACTTGATTATGTTATTAATATCTTCTTTTATTTTAAATTATATTGAATTTCAGATTGATTGATGTAAGAAAAAAATTATAGTGAACGAAGAACATTTTAAAGTTACAAATGAAATAAAATTAGAATATAATAAATATGATGCTTTTTTCAAGATGATTAAAATAAGGATGAGACCGGTATGTATGTTGAACCTCATGGAATATTAAAAATTTAAGTGAATGTTTACTTAAAATCACATTTCAATTTCTATTTTCTAATATTAAAATTTGTGATCTATAGCTTCATGGTAATAAATTAAATTAACATATCAATAAATATGTCATATTTATGAGTTAATTCTTAATTTTATAAGTTTTTCTTTCTTTCCTGAGGCCTACGCATCGTAAAGGGGATGCAAAAGAGTATGCAAATTATCGAAGAATTAATTTAATGTGTCATACATTAAAATTATGAGAGAGTAGTTAAACATAGGTTAAGAAATGATACAAAGATTTCTCAAAATTAATTTAAATTTATGTCAGGAAAATTTACTATAAAAGTTATTCATTTATTGAGAGGTTTGATGGAGAAGTAAAGAGAGAGTAAAAAAGATCTACATATGATTTTTGTTGATTTAGAAAAAACATATGATAAGATTTCGAGAGAAGTTTTTTGGAGAGTGCTAAAAGAAAAAAGTGTTGATATGACTTATATTGAAGTCGTTAAAGATATGCATAATAGAGTTGCTACTTGTGTTCGAACAGGAAGATTGACCAAGTATTTTCCTATTTAAGTTATATTACATCAGGTATCAGCTTTAATCTCATATCTTTTTACTTTAGTTATGGATGCACTTTCTGGATATTTACAAAAGGATGTACCTTGGTGTATGCTTTTCGAAAGTGATATCCTTATTGTGGATAAGACTGAAGAAAGATTTAAGAAAAAACTTAAATTATAGAGGTTAAGTTTATAAGCTAAAGGTTTTCTTTTGAGTGGATCTAAAAAAAAAATACATTGAATGTAATTTTAGTAGTAGTAGATCTAGTGGAGGGGTATTAACAATAGGTGATCAATCTATTAAAAGAAGTGACGTTGTAGATAATGTGGGTCTATTGTTCAAAGTCATGATGATATGGATGGTGATATTATTAGTAGAATTCAAGTTGGATAGTTGAAATGAACGAATGCATCGGGTCTATTGTGTGATAGAAAAATACCGCTTAGACTTAAAAGGAAAATTTTATAAGATGGTGGTGAGACCTACAATGTTTTATATCA
>JXCR01029584.1:0-15247 GCA_002079205.1 Phalaenopsis hybrid cultivar | reverse complement strand
AAAACCAGAATCCGGAAGGGAGGCAAGATTGCGAGTGTTGTGAAACTGGATCTACTGAAATTTCTTCCCAATCTCAGATCTCTCGGCGAAATAGGGGAAAGAACGCGATTGTTTTGTTACCTGTGGAGGAGCGACGGAGGCGAGATCGAGCTTGCGATATACCCGTGGAGGACCGAATGCAAGGGCGGCTGCGGGGTTGAGGGTAGCCGAAGGTAAAATGTGGAGCTAAAACGCGGATCGCGGGGATATACCCGCGATCCGCGTTTAACACAAATTCAAAAAGCCGTTCTAAAAAACGCATGGGAAACGTGATTTCCAAACGCTGCGGCGGCGTTTTCAAAAACGCCGCCGCACATTTAAGCTGTCCCAAACGGGGCCTGAGTGTTCAAGAAAAAATTGTGAAGCATACAATCAATCAAATATTCAACATTGTTTCTAATAGATGGTGATATATTTTGATTTGTTCGTGAAACACAACTAAGGAATATAGTGAAAGATAAGAGATAGAAAGAGAGGGGAGAAAGAACTGCACAGGGATGAAACACTAATTTGTAGCAAGTGTGAAACCCTTCATTTATGGAATGATCCCATATTTATAGAGAAAAGATGTATAATATGTGAAGTTGTATTTATGTTTCTTCTTTAGTTAGGGGTATATAGGCTATTCTAAGTAGTTTAAGTATGTGGGCTCAGAGTTTGGTTGTTTTCTAGCTGGGCTTGCTGGATTGGCGAGACCTTGACAGGTGCTCTCGATCGACTAAGCTCGGTAGAAGTTATAAGTTGGCTAGGTTAATGAGATATTGTTAGGTGTGGTCGGTTGACCAGGTTCGGTAGGCATTACTGGTCGACCTATCTTTTATTGGCAAGGGGTTTGCAAGGTTGATCCAGTTGGATAAGTTTTACCGGTCGGTTAGTCGAGCCGACCGTCGATCATCGATCCCTAACAAGGAACTTCTGTCGATAGAGCGAAGCTAAGTTATCGGGCAAAGGATGAATCACCATGACCTGATAGATAGCACACTTAAACAAAGAGATCATAAAGACAACTGACTTGTTCTATTGCTTCTTGATAATGTTTNATATATATATATATATATATATTAAGAGAGAAGGAACTTAATAAACATATTAATAAAAGTATTAATAATTTTTTTAAGCTTCCTGATTAAACATTTATTATTATTATTTAATTATTCATGTTTACGTGTCATGACAAATATATTTTATTCATAGATTTGTTAGGACTGATAAATCAAATAATTCTCTCTTTCTTGTTGATACGCCACCAACAAATTTTCATCATCTATCCCAAATCTCTAGGTATGACACGAATCTCGAGGCATGACATGAATATTGATGCAAACTATTGAGCGAGAAACATTCAAACTTCAATTAAAGGTCATTCAGAGCTCCAATTTTAACAAACTTATAGTCAAACTGACCGACTCGATAAGACGGACCTAATCATATCAAAGTTAGTCCAAACCGAGTCAAATCAAGCCAAGATCAAGTGATTAAATCATTCTTAAAAAATTTCCAGTCACATTTGAAAGTTCAAACGAATGTCAAATTCATTTATGGAATGATTCCATGTTTATAGAGAAAAGATGTATAATATGTGAAGTTGTATTTATGCTTCTGCTTTAGTTAGGGGTATATAGGCTATTCTAAGTAGTTTAAGTATGCGGGCTCAGAGTTTGGTTGTTTCTAGCTGGGCTTGCTGGATTAGCGAGACCTTGACAGGTGCTCTCGATCGACTAAGCTTGGTAGAAGTTATAAGTTGGCTAGGTTAATGAGATATTGTTAGGTGTAGTCGGTTGACCAGGTTCGGTAGGCATTACTGGTCGACCTATCTTTTATTGGCAAGGGGTTTGCAAGGTTGATCCAGTTGGATAAGTTTTACCGGTCGGTTAGTCGAGCCGACAGTCGATCATCGATCCCTAACAAGGAACTTCTGTCGATAGAGCGAAGCTAAGTTATCGGGCAAAGGATGAATCACCATGATCTGATAGATAGCACACTTAAACGAAGAGATCATAAAGATAGCTGACTTGTTCTATTGCTTCATGATAATTTTTAGGGAAACTATTGGATATCTTCCATGGAGCTGTAGGACTCGAGAGGCTAGCTCCTCCCTTGCGTTGGTTTTATCGTAGGGAATTGTTGGATCACCCTATGCTTCGTTCTTGGACTTCGAACTGCTCAGGTTAGAGTCGTTATGTTGGATAATTGGACCTCTTGGTCTTCTACTGACAACCCTCATTTGATATGTTTTTTCTCATATGTATTGCCAAATCACCTAGAGATTCATGCTGACACTTTTCCCGTGTAAATACATACATCCACACNGACAACCCTCATTTGATATGTTTTTTCTCATATGTATTGCCAAATCACCTAGAGATTCATGCTGACACTTTTATCCGCATATCCATATATATATAATGTAATATAATTGATAAAAAAATGAAATTTTAATATAATCTCAATAATTGATTAAAAAAAAAAACATTTCTTGCTAATTACGAAACAGAATGTTGAATCTGTCATTAATTAATTTAAACTTTTTTTGAAAGTCAAAAGTTGGCTCAAATAAATTAATTTAGAAGCTATTTTTCTTACCAAAACATTTTTATATTCAGCTCTATATTTTAGACAAAATTTCATTTGTGTTCAAATGAGTTCTATTTCTTAGGAGCATTATTGTGATGTCAATCTGCAAAAAAGTAATCTTGTTTTTTAGCATATAATTAATCAAATTTTGGAGGAGAAAATATTGCCTTCGGACACAGTGTGAATCACACGCCACTTAAGGGTCCGTTTGGGGCAGCTTATAAGTGCGGGGGCCATTTTCAAAACACTGTCGTACCGTTTGATTCGCGCGTTTCGCCAGCCTATCCGAAACTGCGTTTGGGTTTTTATACTAAACGCAGGCCGCGGGTTGACCCCTGTGGCTGGCCCGCGGGCCTCGTTTCAAGATAAGCAACTTATCCTGAAACGCACAAGCTGCCCCAAACAGATCCGCGTGATGCGCTCTACGCCGTTGTTTGGACCACGGATGTAATGTTTTCTCATTTTCAGACTCATCTGCACCGAGAAATTCATTTTCTTAAGATTTCTACTGAACACGTATTGAATTTTAGCGTGTAATAACGGCAAGAGATTGACTTACATGCAAAACAATATCATATTTTACGCAAATTATAATAAAAATAATATATCACAATTTATCGAGTAATATATTGTCCGGTTAAAAATCAAACAGTGACTTGAGGCATAAGAAATTTACGTATTAGCACTCAATTCTTATGTATTTACATATCTGCCACCTATGCTTGAACTTTTACAGATATATGCCACCTTATCTCAACATCAAAGTGTGCATTTCACTTTGAAAAGTTTAAGCAGTGCTNATATCACAATTTATCGAGTAATATATTGTCCGGTTAAAAATCAAACAGTGACTTGAGGCATAAGAAATTTACATATTAGCACTCAATTCTTATGTATTTACATATCTGCCACCTATGCTTGAATTTTTACAGATATATGCCACCTTATCTCAACATCAAAGTGTGCATTTCACTTTGAAAAGCTTAAGCAGTGCAGCTATTTTGATTTGACATGAAAGATTTTGTTAGTGAAAAGTTTATGTGTTAGACATGTAAATACATGAGAATTGGGCGGTATGCATGCAAATATCCTATTTCATTGAACTTTCTTCTTATTAAAGATGTATGTTTTTATAATATGTATATATATGGTTCACATTCTAGAGATTGGAGTTAGATGCAACTATTTCTCATCATTCGAGGCAGGTACTGATAATTAGCTTCCTTCTTATCAAAGATATAAATCTTTATAATAATTGCACATCAATTCAGATAAGGTTTATCAGTCATATTTCATTGGACTTTCTTCCTACGCTGCGTAAAGGGCTATGGCCTAACTGCATGTAGTCCCTTTCATGCGCCAAGCACCGCGAAATAACCAAGTATGGTAAACCAGGCGTGTGATCGATGACGTGAACCGCACCTTTCCATCATATACACGACATGCTACGATCCACGCCGTCCTCCGCATGTCAGACTACAGTCATAATATTTCTCCCAAGTACTACTCATTGGCTAACCTAACGTAGTATCTTAATCACATGAAACCCTAACCCATTCCCTAACACTAAATCTCACAAATCTCTGCCCACAACTGAAAATATCTGAAGCACATGGAATAAACCTTCATCAAGTCACCTCCCCCATTCATCATTCATTACACCCTCAAACCAATATAATACATCCCTACAATAACGGCTATATAATTTCAAAATCTTCAACTGCCATATTTCTTCTACTATTTCCTTCCATTATTTTAACATATATTTTATACAGCCTATCCTACATAAACATTATAGGTGTATTTATTTAAATATTTAATGTATGCTATCTTGATACGAGAGAATCGTTTATGTTTGTTTATAAGAGGGAGGTGGGAATCTGTGTACATCAGCATTTTGAAGATTCCTTGCTTCATAAGACATGTCGAGACATGAATGAATGGAGGCATATAGTTCCGATGCAATAAACTATGTGGAGAATGAATGATTTTTATTTTTTTTATATTTTGATTTGATGAAAATGTTTATGTATGTGAGGTCGGCAGTAAATAGATAATTACTGCAAATTAATGATTTGATTGCTTCTATTGTTAAAATAACATAAATTAGTCTAATAAAGTACTTAATTGCAATCATAAGAATAGTTTAGGAGCAATGGTTCAATGAGTATGTTGTTGGTTGGTTGTATGTGGAATGAGTATAGGAATGATTATTGTTTTGTGGAGTTATGGTAGTCATATTAAAGAAGCATGTAACATATTAATGATGTAATGTGAAGAGACTCAATTTGCTTTTAATGCCATGTTGAATAGTTAATGTTAAGTACATCCTACTTGTTATTTCGTATTTTTTTAATACAAAGCGACTTAAGTCATCATCAATCTCCAACTCCAATCATCGAAGCTCGTGACAGTACCTTCCCTGTTGAAAGTGAAATATACCAATGAAATTTGTCGAGATTATTTATAGGGAAACTTATATGAGTCGCTGATGTTTGGACGGCATGTGGTAAGATATAATGATTTATTGAGCATTCTGAAAGTTATATATGTTTTAACAAAAGTCATGATTATGATGACTATTTCCGGTAAGTCTGCTTTGAGATTGTGTATCTTAAACAATGAACTAAAAATAATGAATAAAGACACTTTAAGAAAGGAAAATGAAAATTTTATTAAATTTTTATTTTATTATTTTATTAAAAATGTGGTCTACACTCATTGTTTGGATGATGATGAATGTAATATTAAAATATTAAATTTCATTTTTAATTAAATATATAAACTTATTATAAATATTTTCAAATATTATGTCATAGACTCATAGTTAGGAAGATGAAGGCTCCATGGATCTTGGGGCTGCAGCGGCTCGCTGAGCTGATACCATATACGAACAGTAGTGGAGAGGAGATTTGCAAGAAGATGAGAATGATTTTCTAATCATATATTTCTGTTTCTGTTATATGCTATATTTATAAGCTACATGGGATGACATATTTTTAAATAACCTATAAGGGCAAACATGAAAATATACATACAAAGGTTTTGATATAAGACCGAATGCCAACAATCCTGATGAGTTCTTCGACAAGTAGAGCGGCGAGTTTATGGTGATACGGGAGAGAAGCGAGGAGTGCTTCAGGATAGTAGTCTTCAGTCGAATCTTCACAGAACATCAAACAAGTTCCAATATGATTAAACTTTGATTATAAAAATAAATTTATTTATTTTATTATCATCTATCAACCATGTTAATTAGTGAAGATTTTTAAAAAACTTAATGTTAAAAAGGTTAATTAAATTTATGCTTCAACATTAAATCTTAAAAAATAAAAATAAGAACATGGTGAAAGTTGTTGGTAATTTTGGGCATTTTATAGTGAGATTTATGCTAAGAAAATCTAAACACACTGAAGATTTACATATACACCGCTCATTTCTTATGTATTTGCACATCTGTCAACACTTAAACTTCAATCTATGTATGTATGTATGTATGTATGTATGTATGTATGTGTGTGTGTGTGTGTGTGTGTGTGTGTGTGTGTGTGTGTGTGTGTGTATACACATGCATGCATACATACATACATACATACATAAGACCTTATCTAAAGGCATGAAAATGTGTATTCCACTTTTTAATAGTTAAATGGTGGAATTTTGAATGTGATATGAAAGATTTGGGTGATAAGTGTAAAAAGTAAAGTTTTAGGTATTTAAATACAAAGGAATTAGGTGGTATGTATGTAAACGTCCCAAATAATACAAAATTTATATTACGTTTGAAAAAGTGTGCATAAAAAGTCACATTATTTTGCCTTCGTATTTTCATCGAGGAGGTTGGGAGATAGTGGTTGGAATGTTGCCATTAAATGGCCAATGCTTCCCATTTATCTTCATTATTTTTTTAAAGGATGATTTACATATATACCACCTAATTCCTACGTATTTTCATATTTAACACCTAAACTTCAATTTTTGCACATCTGCCACCTTCCTTCAGCATGAAAAATATGAATTTTACTTTCAAATAAGTTTAATTAGCGATATCATGGTATAAATATAAGAAGTAAAATTTAGATGTTAGATGCATAAATACATAGGAATTGGGTGGAAAGTATGTAAATGTCTTATTTTTAAATTAAGTTAAACATTGTCACTTTCGCTAAAGTAATAGATTATTAAATGTAATTTGCAAAAACGTCCCTATTTAATGATTGAAAACTAATATAATGAGACTGTGGCCTGGCCATTTACATAAATTCCACCCAATTCTTGTGTATTTACATATCTAACACCTATATTATTATTTTTAAATATGGGCAATATTTAAAAGAGCCATTGTTGAGAAATTAGGGAGAAGAAAAACATAATCGACACAAATACAGAAGAACACACAAAGATTTAATGAGGTTCGGCAAAGATGTCTACGTCCTTCGGAGCAGAGCGGCGACTTTCTGCAATATTCAGAAAAATGTTACGGAATACAGAATATGGGACAATACCTAAGGTTATAAACAGACCTATTTGTAACCATAAAAAACCCTAGTGTACGATATGTAATTACCAAATTACCCCTTACCTTACCCCCAACCCACATAAGGAAACTCCCCTGATTTGGACAGATTTTTCAGCTCTGCTCCACTTCGTTCCAGCATGCGTCTGTCCCTTATATGGTATATGAGCCATACCATAACAACCATGGACATAAATTACACCCAATTCTTGTGTGTTTACNTGAATCATATTTGGAGGTTTAAGATAGTTAATTGGAGGGTCAAACAGACTCCAAATTTGACGTGTTGATAGTAAAATCGAGCATCTTGATGAGAGGAGCCCAACAAATCCAAGACCACCCAAAGTCTGATATCATGAAGATCATTAGATCATCAAAAAATGGTCTACAATCACGGCAGATTAATGTGGGACATCTGATTATGTGGTCGTGGGAGTTATTCATCGAATGCCTAAAATTCCCCTCCTGGAGCTTATGAATAGCCCCACACCGCCCTCCTCTCCCCTCTTTCACTTGAGGGGTTGAGGAGAAAGAATTTAATTCC
Source organism: Phalaenopsis hybrid cultivar (assembly GCA_002079205.1). Taxonomy (NCBI): domain Eukaryota; kingdom Viridiplantae; phylum Streptophyta; class Magnoliopsida; order Asparagales; family Orchidaceae; genus Phalaenopsis; species Phalaenopsis hybrid cultivar. Next base: position 7,574 of record JXCR01029584.1, on the reverse strand, counting down.
AGTATTATTTTAAATCGAGGACCTGTTGATAACTTTTGGTCTCTGTAACCATTGACCACCACCCTTCCATTGTCTTTGATCATTGTCGGTCGCGAGTAGCCCCTTGCTCTCCATCATCAACGAACCCAGCGATGTAATGAAGTACCTTGAACACAGTGCAATGAAGTACTCTGAACATGGTGTAACTAAGTACCGTAAGTAATGTGCAATGATTTATCTCGAACACATCATATTGAAGATATGATAATAACTCCTGGAGCCAACTATTTGTGATCGTCGTATTCAGAATATGTAATTGATGTCTTTCGTGTAAAATAGTTAACCTAAGAGAACGGATGCAACAACCAACTGGTATAACACCAACTATGGTTTTGCTTGTTAATTGACGCTAATGCAACTCCCCACTTTGACCTATTTCGCTCACTGCTACTACGCCTTCCAACTAAGGCCTTTACTAGGGCTCATGCATGTCCTCATTATGATTTACATGATCAACTATGAACTATGAGACTAATTTCTATTGTAGCTTCCAATTATGACATATATGACAAACTAATGTTATTGAAGCTCCCTAATATGGTCTACGTGAACAACAACAGCTGCGTCTCTAATTGCTACTGCAACTTCAAACTACGGCCTTTGTTGTCAACTTACGCTCATGCAACTATCAACCATGACCTATATTATTAACTACTACTGCGACTTCTAACTACGACCTCTATAGTAAAGTGATGTTATTACAATTCCAAGGTATACAATATTTGAAGTTGACTATTGCTTTTGTAGTAATCAACTACAACCTTCATGACTCACTATTTTTATTATCGTCAAGAAATATAATTGTTGTAGTCAAATTATGGTTATTAAAGGTAAACTACTATTATACATATATGATTATCAACATCGTACTTTCATCTTCTTTAATTCAAGAAAATATTAAACCACTTATTTACAACCTTGGATTGGGCTAGACCCCATAAGGTTTCCTTCTCCTAGATTTTTTCACGTAAAAGTTCTTTGTGTATTCTTGTGTTACTTCTGTATTTTCTATATGTGTGTTGATCTTCACACAATGCTAAGACATTAAATTATGACTTTATTTTTGTGAATTTTCTGACACAGAATACTGATATCCATGAATCCACAAAGAATGCACAATGATAACTTAATAATTTTATGGTCTGTTTGGGGCAGCTGTAGCTTATTGAATAATTTGTTGATAAGCTAGGTGCGGTAGAAATTACAAATTTTTATATTTTTGGAAAAGCGAGGCCGCGGTCATAAATCTGTCACCACAGGTGTGGTGTGAAAACATTGTTTTCAGCGTTTTGAAAACGCATAAGCTGTCTAAGTGCAGTTTACCCAAAAATACTAGGTGTGTTTTCAAAATGTCACCGCACAAAATAAGCTGCCCCAAACAGACCATTAGTCATCATTTAGATAAAATATTCTCATTTAAAAAAAGAAAATAACAAAAAATAAATACAAGTAAATACTTAAATATCCACGGTCTTTTAAAATATTTTAAATTTCGATCACCTTGTGCACTCATTGTAACATAAATAGGGTATCTGCCGACATCATATATTAATAATAAATACCACAAATTCATTAGGGTGCAGGTAGTAAATTAAATTTTGCCGGCTAAGGGTCACTATGTAAAAAATAATTTTCTCAAATGCATAATCTCCATAGGATTCATATTAATAAAAATATTAATCATTTTTTTAAGCTTTCTGATTAAACATTTATTATTATTATTATTATTTAATTAGTCATGTTTATGTGTCATGACAATTATATTTTATTCATAGATTTGTTAGGACTGATCAATCAAATAATTCTCTCTTTCTTGTTGGTACGCCACCAACAAATTTCTATCATCTATCACGAATCTCGAGGCATGACACGAATCTCGAGGTATAACACGAATTTTGAGGCAACCTATTGAGCGAGAAACATTCAAACTTCAATTAAAAGTCATCCAGAGCTTCGATTTTAGCAAACTTATAGTTAAACTGACCGACTCGATGAGACGTACCTAATCGTATCAAAGTTAGTCTAATTCGAGTCATATCGATCCAAGATCAAGTGATTAAATCATGCTTGAAAGATTTCCACACATTTGAAAGTTCAAACGTAATCGAATCAAGCGTCTCGACAAAATAAATCCAACGAGAGCAAAATTGCTCAATTCTGACATCGTTAAGACACTCAAATGTCCATCAAACGCCATCCGATGAGGGAAGCTATCCAGACCGTCCGATCAAAATGGTTCATATTCATGCATTAATTGCTCTGAGAACATTATAAATAGAGCCCCACCCCGCACATGAAGGAGGAGTCTTGAGAGAGAACTTGAGGCATTGAGAAGGAACTCAGGTCCAACATCTTCTATGTCATCGTCGTTCGCGTCGACCACCACCAACCGTCAGTGACCACCGCCGGCTACCGTCGATCACTGATGACCTTTGTCGACCACCGTCGCCCGCCATTGAATGTCGTCGACCAGCGCTGACCGGACACCGCCAGACAGCGTTGTAATTTGAAAATCTAGTAACTCTTTTCCATCTGTGGGACAATGGGTCATTGTAATCATCAACTTATAATGAATTTTTATAACTGACCCAGGTCCTGTGGTTTTTTCCCTTTACGGGTTTTCCACGTAAAAATTTCTGGTGTCATCAATTGTCGTTTTCCTCTCATCTAAGTGTGTGTTGAATCCTCGTGCAACGCTAAGACGATAATCCATTACTCTACAACCGCAAATTTTCCAGCACACATCACTTGTGATTTTATTCTTTGGGGTGTTGTGCAAAATAAAAATTTATTTTTGAATATTCAATGAAAAAATTTTAATTATAAGAATTTACTTTTGGAGGAATTGTTGGAACTAAAAAATGTAAAAAATTGACAATAGTGAGTGTTCGGGAAAAAATTGTGAAGCATCCAATCAATCAAAAATTCGACATTGTTTCTAATAGATGGCGATAAATTTTGATTTGTTCGTGAAACACACCTAAGGAATAAAGTGTAAGATAAAAGATAGAAAGAGAGACGAAGAAAAAAATGCATAGGGAAGAAACACTAATTTGTAGCGAGAGTGAAACCGTTTTTTTATGGAATGATCCCATGTTTATAGAGAAAAATGTACAATATGTGAAGTTGAATTTATGCTTATGCTTTAGTTAGGGGTATATAGGCTATTCTAGGTATTTTAAGTATGCGGGCTCAGAGTTTGGTTGTTCTCTGGTTAGATTGGCAACACCTTGACAGGTGCTCTCAATCGACTAAGCTTGGTAGATGTTTTCGGTTGGCTAGGCTAATGAGATAATGTTAGGTGTAGTCGGTTGACCAGGTTCGGTAGGTGTTACTGGTTGACTTATCTTTTATTGGCAAGGGGTCAGCAAGGTTGATCTGATTGGCTAAGTCTTACCAGTCTGTTAGTCGAGCCAACCGTTGATCATCGATCCCTAACAAGGAACTTCTGTAAAAAATTGTTGGATCCTCCCTTGCTTTGGTTTTATCATAGGGAATTGTTGGATCAACCTATGCTTCATTTTTGGACTTCGAACTGCTTCGGTTAGAGCCGTGTTGGATAATTGGACCTCTTGGTCTTCTACTGGTAGCCCTCATTTGATATATTTTTTTCTCATATGTATTGCCAAATCACCTACAGATTCATGCGGGCACTTTTCCCGTGTAAATACACACATCCACATATCCATATCTATATAATGTAATATAATTGATAAAAAAAAATGAAATTTTAATATAATCTCAATAATTGATATAAAAAAAAACATTTCTTGCTAATTACGAAACAGAATGTTGAATCTGCCATTAATTAATTTAAATTCTTTTCAAAGTCAAAAGTTGGCTCAAATAAATTAATTTAGAAGCTATTTTTCTTACCAAAACATTATTATATTCAGCTCGATATTTTAGACAAAATTTCATTCCAATGAGTTCTATTTCTTAGGAGCATTATTGTGATGTCAATCTTCAAAAAAGTAATCTTGTTTTTTAGCATATAATTAGTCAAATTTTGGAAGAGAAAGTATTACCTTCGGACACAGTGCGAATCGCATCATGCTGCTTAATTCACACCGCGTGATGCGTTCTACGCCGTCGTTTGGACGACGGATGTAATGTTTTCTCATTTTCAGACTCGTGTCAAACACGAACATCACTGAGAAATTCATTTTCTTAGGATTTCTAATGAACACGTATTGAATTTTAGCGTGTAATAACAGCAAGAGATTGACTTAAATGATGCAAAACAATATCATATTTTACGCAAATTATAATAAAAGCAATATATCACAATTTATCGACTAATATGTTGTCCGGTTAAAAACCAAACAGTGACTTGATGCATAAGAAATATACATATTAGCACTCAATTCTTATGTATTTACATATCTGCCACATATGCTTGATTTTTTACACATATATGCCACCTTATCTCAACATCAAAGTGTGCATTTCACTTTTAAAAGTTTAAGCAGTGCTGCTATTTTGATTTGACATGGAAGATTTTGTTAGAGAAAAGTTTATGTGCTAGACATGTAAATACATAAGAATTGGGCGGTATTTATGTAAATATCCTATTTCATTGAACTTTCTTCTTATTAAAGATGTATTTTTTTATAATATGTATATATATGGTTCACATTCTAGAGGTTGAAGTTGAAGTTAGGTGCAACTATTTCTCATCATTCGAGGCAGGTACAGATAATTAGCTTCCTTCTTATCAAAGATGTAAATCTTTATAATAATTGCACATCAATTCAGATAAGGTTTCTTAGTCCTATTTCATTGGACTTTCTTCCTACGTTGCGTAAAGGGCTATGGCCTAACTGCATGTAGTCTCTTTCATGCGCCAAGCACAGCGAAATAACCAAGCCTGGTAAACTAGGCGTGCGGTCGATGACGTGAACCACACATTTCCATCATATACACGACATGCTACGACCGATGTTGTCCTCCGCATGTCAGACTACAGTCATAATATTTCTCCCAAGCACTACTCTTGGCTAACCTAACGTAGTATCTTAATCACATGAAACCCTAACCCATTCCCTAACAAGAGATCTCCCAAATCTCTGCCCACAACTGAAAATCTCTGAAGCACATGGAAGAAGNAATACATAAGAATTGGGCGGTATGCATGCAAATATCCTATTTCATTGAACTTTCTTCTTATTAAAGATGTATTTTTTTTATAATATGTATATATATGGTTCACATTCTAGAGGTTGGAGTTAGATGCAACTATTTCTCATCATTCGAGGCAGGTACAGATAATTAGCTTCCTTCTTATCAAAGATATAAATCTTTATAATAATTGCACATCAATTCAGATAAGGTTTATCAGTCATATTTCATTGGACTTTCTTCCTACGCTGCGTAAAGGGCTATGGCCTAACTGCATGTAGTCCCTTTCATGCGCCAAGCACCGCGAAATAACCAAGTCTGGTAAACCAGGCGTGTGGTTGATGACGTGAACCGCACATTTCCATCATATACACGACATGCTACAATCCACGCCGTCCTCCGCATGTCAGACTATAGTCATAATATTTCTGCCAAGTACTACTCATCGGCTAACCTAACGTAGTATCTTAATCACATGAAACCCTAACCCATTCCCTAACACGAAATCTCCCAAATCTCTGCCCACAACTGAAAATCTCTGAAGCACATGGAAGAAACCTTCATCAAGTCACCTCCCCCATTCATCATTCATTACACCCTCAAACCACTACAATACATCCCTACAATAACGGCTATATAATTTCAAAATCTTCAACTGCCATATTTCTTCTATTATTTCCTTCCATTATTTTAACATATATTTTATACATCCTATCCTACATAAACATTATAGGTGTATTTATTTAAATATTTAATGTATGCTATCTTGATACGAGAGAATCGTTTATGTTTGTTTATAAGAGGGAGGTGGGAATCTGTGTACATCAGCATTTTGAAGATTCCTTGCTTCATAAGACATGTCGAGACATGAATGAATGGAGGCATATAGTTCCGATGCAATAAACCATGAGGAGAATGAATGATTTTTATTGTTTTTATATTTTGATTTGATGAAAATGTTTATGTATGTGAGGTCCGCAGTAAATAGATAATTACTGNATACATCCTATCCTACATAAACATTATAGGTGTATTTATTTAAATATTTAATGTATGCTATCTTGATACGAGGGAATCGTTTATGTTTGTTTATAAGAGTGAGGTGGGAATTTGTGTACATCAGCATTTTGAAGATTCCTTGCTTCATAAGACATGTCGAGACATGAATGAATGGAGGCATCTAGTTCCGATGCAATAAACTATCAGGAGAATGAATGATTTTTATTTTTTTTTTATATTTTGATTTGATGAAAATGTTTATGTATGTGAGGTCGGCAGTAAGTAGATTATTACTACAAATTAATGATTTGATTGCTTCTATTGTTAAAATAACACAAATTAGTGTAATAAAGTACTTAGGGTCCGTTTGGGGCAGTTTGTGCGTTTCAGGATAAGCTGCATATCCTGAAATACGGCTTGTGGGCCGGCCACAGGGGTCGACCAAACGCAGTTTCAGATAAACTGACGAAAAGCGCGAACCAAACGGTACAGCGCACTTATAAGCTGCCCCAAAGAGACCTTTAATTGCAATTATAAGAATAGTTTAGGAGCAATAGTTCAATGATTATGTTGTTGGTTGGTTGTATGTGGAATGAGTATAGGAATGATTATTGTTTTGTGGAGTTATGGTAATCATATTAAAGAAGCATGTAACATATTAATGATGTAATGTGAAGAGACTCGATTTCTTTTTAATGTCATGCTGAATGGTTAATTTTAATCACATCCTACTTGTTACTTCGTATTTTCTTAATACGAAGCGACTTAAGTCGTCATCAATCCCAACTCCAATCATCGAAGCTCGTGACAGTACCTTCCCTATTGAAAGTGAAATACACCAACGAAATTTGTCGAGATTATTTATAGGGAAACTTATATGGCACGCTGATGATTGGATGGTCGTAAATTTTATGTGGTAACATATAATGATTTATTGAGCAAGAAGATGAGAATGATTTTCTAATCATATATTTCTACTTCTGTTATATGCTATATTTATAAGCTACATGGGATGACATATTTGTAAATAACATATAAGGGCAAACATGAAAATATACATACAAAGGTTTTGATATAAGACCGAACGCCAACAATCCTGATGAGTTCTTCGACAAGTAGGGCGGCGGGTTTATGGTGATATGGGAGAGAAGCGAGGACTGCTTCAAGATGGTTATCTTCAGTCGAGTTTTCACGGAACATCAAACAAGTTCTAATATGATTAGTCTTTTATTATAAAAATAATTTTATTTATTTTATTATGTTCTATCAACCATGTTAATTAGTGTAGATTTTAAAAAAAATCTAATTTTAAAGAGTTTAATTAAATTTATGCTTCAACATTAAATCTTAAAAAATAAAAATAAGAACATGGTGAAAGTTGTTGGTAATTTTGGGCATTTTATAGTGAGATTTAT
>JXCR01029580.1:114673-141601 GCA_002079205.1 Phalaenopsis hybrid cultivar | reverse complement strand
CAGCTATTAAATGTCCTGCTGTAGTAGCTATCATGGAGGGTAAACGACGGCTTGGCCCTTCCATGGGATCTTGTTCTTCCACGATTTCTTTCCCTTTTGAAGAAGAAAGACTCCTGGTACTGAATTTAAGCAGTGAGGGCAATCCCTCTTTTTCTTGCTCTTGAATGGTACCCATCAGTGGATTTTCATATTCTATCAGTGCATAGAGGACCCAAATGGCGATTTCATTGGTCCATAGCTCATATAAGGTGGTTGGCACCCTAATGCTACCAAAATATCCAACATGACATTTTTCCCTTAAATCGGCCCAAATTACCTAAATGCCCTTGAAAACCCAAATTTGGCCAAAATTCCCAATTTCACCAAAAAAACCCAAATTTATTTGAAAATCATCTCAAACCATTTGAAAAGACCCAAATTGCCCAAATCCACCAAAAAATTTCAAAATTACCAAAATACCCCAAAATTTGCCAAAATTATAAAAATACCCTTGGCGCCCTAAACTTTCCCGAAATATCCAAAATCACTTCAAATGTCTCTAAAACCAATTTGGACCCTTCAATGGAGCTCAATTTAACCATTTTGACCAAAACCCCCAAATTGTCTTTAAAGGCCCAATTTACCCAAATTCACTTCAAATGTCCATCAATTTGGCCTCAATTCCACTCAATATCAATCTTAAACTCAAATTCATCTTTCATATGATCAATCCAAACTAAATCTAAGCCTAGTTGACCCATGCTTTGAGCTCAATTTTGATCCAAATCAAAACCCCCAATTTTGACCCTATGACTTGATCTCACCTAGTTGAACAAAATGATCCACTCAATTGCCCCAATTTGAATCCTAATTTTTTTTTAAAAATCCTTCACATAAAATTTGACCTATAACTGGCCCTGGACAAACCTTAATTTCACTCAATTTCAACCCAAGCCCAAAATCTTCAAATTTTCCCTAAATTTGCTATATCTCCAAATTCCACCAAATTGAATGCCCTAAACCCAAAATTGGCACCCAATTGATGTTGAGAACTCTTCATGACATTCCTATAGACAATTTTCAACCATCAATTTGGACTTTGCCCAACCTTATTCCAACCTAGACCCAAGTCTAACCCAACACCCCTAAATTGACCAAATGTCTAAAATCCTCAAAATTGAACCTCCAAATCAATTCAAAATCACTCCAAATCTTTTCTAAACCTCTTATGACAATCATATAAACAATATTGATTAATCAAATGAGAACAATGTCATGGCTAGCCTACCCAAACCCAACTTCTAGTCATTTTAACCCAAATTGAACCCACGCACCAAAATCGACTTAGTCATGCCTAAGCCACAAAATTAATGACACCACAACCACCAAATACACCCTATGGACCAAGATAAACCCACCTAAACTATCCAAGATGAGATATGGACCAATGGTTCCTTGATTTAAGGGATTTCACCCCATATTTGGCCTAAACTCAAATATCTTGGCCATGATCACTTACTCTTAGGAGTTAACCATCATAAGCAACCCCATGGCCTCCCTGAGCCAAGAAGTGACCATACTCTGGCTAGCCACCACCTTAACCGCCATAAATAGCCAGCCCAAAGGTACCCCCATTGGCCAAAACCCAAAATTAAACCTCTTGGTTCACCTTAATTGGATGTCTAAGCTTTCTTCCCTCCACCTTAGCAAGCTTTAGCACCCAACTCCCAGCCCTGAGCTCCACCAAATAGCCATGGATTTAAATGGAGCTCTCCAAGGCCAAAGAAGAGTGCTTGGAACCTTAAGGAAACTCTACCTAAATCTCACCAAAGCTTCTCCAAACCATCCCAAGTGCAATCCCATTTCTCTCAGCCAGTGCTAGCCAACCCTTAGAGCCAATTTCTTCACTCTACTTTTCCTAAAACCAGGACAGATCTCTCCACTCCACCATAGTGCACCAAACGTCAATTAAGTGTGCGCAGACCATCCTTACAGTGAAAGAGGTTGATTCCCTACAGAAGCCCCCTCTGAAATAGCCTCTAGCATAGCTTTAGAACAACACCTGAAATCGAGTTTGATCGAAAACATATCCAAAAAATTAAACAGGGCTTGAGACTTCATCTGGAGGTTTTTTAGGTCCAATCAAAGCTACCCCAACCATCTGATTGAGGCCTTCCCTCTCAGACAAAGGTGTTGAATCCCAACCCTAATCTGAGCTTATTTTGATTCATTATATGTATTTATTGTATTTCATACTGCATATACCATATGAATAGGTTTTTTTTTAAGTATATGAAGGTTTAGAAACAAACCCCAAGCAATTTGGATGAGTCTATACTAAGATCTTAAGGTTTTAGTGTGAACGGCTTACAGGTTAGGTTACTTGGGGACGATAATGGAGAGTCGTCCAATCGTGTGTTTATTTCATCAATGGAGGAGAGCAGGCCAGACCAACTCTTGGTGCGAAAAGGCTGGCTAACAAGGCGGCTACATGGCTGGTGGCATCAAATGGCACGCGTGGAGACTTCGGAGCGGATAAGGATGAGTCGGCGCCGCGTGTATATGTAGAAGAATATGGATTTTGTGAATTATTTTAAATGTCTAAACTTCAAAAGTCCATATCTTTCTCTAGAAAAATCATTAAAATAAAATAAAAATACCCTTTTGCTCAGTGAATAGAGGAGAATAATGTGGACTAAAAAAAAATTTTTTTTCTTATTCCCTGATTTTTAATGAATTAAATACCCTTTATGGTATTTCAATTCTCTATAACTAAATATTGCTCACCATGGCTTGAAATTTTGAGGGTTCATTCCTCATGACAGAGCCTATGTCTTCTTATTTTTCCAATGTTATAGGACTTCTCTATGCTTATAGCCCTAATTTTCAAGCTAAGGTGACCATTTTCGCTCTTTTAATTACATAAATCAATATATCATTTAAAATATTATGAGAATAATTTTAGTAGGTTTCTTATGGTTAGAGAAGTCTAGGAAAAATATCATGATGTCTTGAATTATCTTGTGAATTTTTATATTTAATCAAATGTAAAAACATTGTGTTAATTTTTGTAAATTATATACTTATAAAAAATTAACAAATTCAATCTCACAATATTTATAAAAATCATATTTATTCATTGTAAAAATTGAAAAATTATTTGATTAAGTTCAAGTATTAAAGTTGATTTTCTAAGGAACCATGTATTTTGGTACAAAAATAATTATATTAAATTAAATACACTTGGAAAAATTATGAAAAGTGGTTTTCTGAGTTCCTTGTGACCAGAGGCACTTAAGAAAAATAAAAATTCTTTTTTTAGAAAATACTTAATTTTTTAGCCTTAAAAATGATTAAAAATAATTAAAAATCCTAAGAATATCAAAACATTTCAAAATATGCTTAATTGTCCTCTGATCACTTTGGACTCATTAAAATATTTTTCTTAAATTTTGTAAGTTAAAAATAAATTTTAAAAGGCTTAAAAGGGGATTTTCCTTATTCTCCCATTAAAATAATTATAATAATTTAATTCAAAAAAATCATGAAATTTTGTCTAAGTATTTCTCTGACCTAAGGAAACCTCTAATAATTTTCTTATAAATAAAAAATTTATTTTGGAATGTCAAATAAATCAATTTCTAAAGTATCTTATTTTCTAAGCTTAAATAAATATTTAAATTAAATTAAATTTTGAGAAGTCCACATATTCTTTTCTAATGTTGTACTTATCTCATGGATATGACACTCTAAACCCCCAAAGTCATTTGAGTTGTATTTAGTGAGTTATGAGGTGAAGTGCCTCTAGGATGAAATAGTCATTTTAGTTTTTTGTGCCTTAATCAAAATTTAGGATTAACTAAGGGAAAAATGAGTACTTTTGATCTTAATAAACATGTTTGGATGATTGAAATACAATGAGGTTAAAAGGTAGAAACTCACTCTCCACCATTGCACAACATCAACAAAATGATAATCCTCATAATCTTCATCACTTGGAAATCAATTAAGATCAGATGATTCTTAAGTGATGGGCTTAAGTTGGAAAAATGATAATTTACTTTTCTTAGGCCCAAAGTTGAGGATGATTTAACAATTTGAAGCAAATATATATCACTTGAATACAAAATCTTGATAATCACCATTTCACTTATCATGATTGTTAAAGGCTTAGTAGTGACCTAGGCTCGACATTTAAACTCAATTGATTAGATTTAGAAGATAACATGATTGATGATTAAAATATTTAAACACTACAAGCCTGACCTTAATTGTGGGCACCACAATCTTTAAATGACCTATACTTGCCTTAGGGGCACCCACTCACATAACTTTTAAATGAAATATCAATTGATTAACTCTATATCCTATCCTTGAGATAATTAAATTGTCAAGTTTCACTGAGCAATGAAGTAGTCACAATTCAACCTCAGATGATTAATGGAACAATATGATAAGTCCAAAATAAATTGGGAATATTTCAAGGGATCTTAAAAATGGTCCAGGGTCATGCTTCTAGCATTTTAAAATCTGTTGGACATCCTAAAGAGCAAATTGGACCTGCCATTATTGGTTCTAAAATCATCTACTAGGATCTTTTAAGATTCAATAAAATCATAACTTGGGGTTTGGTAGCTAAACCTTCATCTGCTCTTACAACTTAAATTTCCTACAAAATTAAATGCATATCTTGCAAGTACTGACCTTCTAGGTGGTCGAACAAGAAGAATCGGCAGGTACGCTTTTAAATTAATGCATTTACCTTAATGTACTTCTTGTCTTTAGCTTGCATGGTAAACAATGATGTCACCCTGCATGAAAACCAAAAATGTTAGGATATCCATGAAACCAAAACCCAAAATGAAAATTAACCAAGATAAGATTCACTGCCACAACATTCAAAATATAAAGCAACTCAGAATTTAATCACAAACATCACAAAATAAAAATTGCAACTAAATTAAGACATCTCTATCAGATGCTCGAGAATCCCTTGGAGAAGGTAACCTACAGTTGCTAACGAGATTTCCCACGGTCTAAATGAAAGTATGGAACTCCTTAAGTTAAGTTTAGTAAATTCATTTGGACTAAGTGAATCCAAAAGAAAATAGTGGTGTCGGAAAGAGGGAGTCGTAGGATTCTAACCGGTGTCGCTCTCATCAACTTTAACATGCCCCATAAAATTAGAATGACCATAACCATAAGAACATTTGATTTGACATTATAACATGACACATTAAAAAACTTAAACTCTTCACAAAGAGGAGCTTGGAGCTAGCATTATGGGCAGAACTACCATCTTCATCAGTAAGAGGGTCTACAACAACATATCTTTCATTAGAATTAAATAACAATCTATAGGATCTCGAGGGTGTTTTCTTATGCAACATAAATCCTTAACCTTTTCTTTAGGCCTTTGTATAGCTCTGTTGTACAATTTAAGCCCTAACTCACCTTAGGATTTTGAGGTTGTCGTTTGTGGTGGCCTAAATTCTCAGATCTTCCAGGCTATTTGTGTGATCGTTTCACACGAATATAAGCCCTAACTAATAAAATTAACAAGTTTAAATATTCAAATACTTCTTTCTAAATTGAAGCCAAACCATATGATAGCTTGGGAAGTCACTGAGGTTCTCCTCTGGATCTATGACATCCCCTAGTTCTTCCTCCTTTAGATTCCAAAAACAAAATGTTTCAAATTTGAGTCATTGCCCTTTCACACCTTTTTGTCTGATCTCGTTAAAAAGACCTATCTTTTTGAACTCCTTGAAGATAATATTTCTTGATTTTTATCGAGAGTTTTCTTAGGTGACTTTGATTATCTAAGATGTAATTAACTATAGGGGCTTGTCCTTATAGGAAGCTTTTCTTAACCCAGCTTAATATAAACCCTATTTAATTCTTTTGATAAAAAAATGGTTTCGCAGACCAAACGGATGTCATATATTTCTTAGTTTATTTAATCAAGCCTCACTCTCAAGTCTTGTGTTTATGTTTTAGGATATATACAAGATTTGAGGTATAGTGCTCTTTTATTTAAACTGTGGAAGATATGGGATCAGTTTGATTTCATATATATATATATATGTGTGTGTGTGTGTGTGTGTGTGTGTGTGTGTGTGTGTGTGTGTGTGTGTGTGTAAATTAAATGTCTTTACGAAGCGGGCAACAGGATTTTGTTTCCGGTGATCGACAGCTTCCAACAAGCAACTCCTCAAACAAAATAGTGATGACAGTTCTTTATGCACTTAAAAGATGGTAATGAAGAGAATTGATCCTATTGTGATTGGCTATATTGAATTTTATGTATCTCATTCCTAAATATTATCCAATTCACTACATAAGAATAATAGTTTTTAATATCTCAAAATTCTCTAAACCAATTCATCTAGAAAGGGTTATCTTTAGAATTAATATTTTCATTTATGAATAGTTGTTGGTTGTTCTAAACATAAGTTTTACATTTAGGAGTACTTGTTAGAAAAATCACTTTAATCAACATTCTGAACTAAGACCTTATAGTAGTATACTAGAATTAGCCTAAGGGATTTCCTACCTCCCTTCTCTGTGGGATCGATGTTGGGGTTTTTAAGAAAAGCCCTATATTACTTGAAGCGATATGTGCACTTGCAAAGAATCCATAGTGTGTAAACCATTTTCTAAATTTCATAACATTTCAATTTTGCATACTAGCTACTAAACATAAATTGGGTCAAATTTTTTGCTACATTTTTTAAGCTAAATTGCTATGTAATTGTGGGTCGAGTCAAGCTTTTGGCACCGACGCAAGTGATTTAACTGAACATAAGCAATGGTAAAAACTTTAGAAGAATTTTAGTTAAACCTATAAGACTTAAAGTTTGAAATTATAATATTATTATAAAGTTTATTATATTATTGTGTGTTTATTTTCAAGAAAAAATAAAAAATACTAAAAATATTTCTGACATGTAACCTATTAGTTAAGTCTTTAGATTTGTATACATAGTTCAGGAGCTGCAGACCTTGAATTATATGACTCAAATATAGAGAGAACTTTTAGGAGGATGATGTCGGTCGCCAAACTGGGAAAGAGATTTGATTTAATATAATTTATATAATTTTGAAAAAGTAATTGTTTAATTTTGAAAATACATCGAACTGATCTCATATAGACAATAGTTTAAATAAATGAGCACAACATCGTAAGGGATACATCCATTCCAAAAAATAGATACCTTACTTACTTATGGGCTCGATCAAATAAACTAAAGAATTTATGACATTCATTTTAGTTTGCGAACCATTATGTTGACCGACAAGTTCCCCTATCTAATATAAAAAAAATTAGATAGGGTTTATATTAAGCTGGGTTATTAAAGTTTCCTACAAGGGCAAGCACCTTATAGTTAATTACATCTTAGATAACTGAAGTCACCAAGAGAACTCTTGAATTATATCAGGGAGTATTATCTTCAAAGAGGTCAAAAGGATTGGACTTTTCAATGAGATCGGACCAAGAGTGTCAAATGGGAAAGACTCAAATTCCGAACATTGTTGAGAAATCCAAATAAAGAGGAACTAGGGGATGCCATGAATCCTGAGGAGAACCTTGGTGACTTCCCAAACTATCCTACTATTATTTAGCTTCAATTTCAAGAAGAAGTTATTTGACATTTCATCCTACCAGTTTTATTATATAGGGCTTATATTTTGATATGGTCACACAAATCACATGGAAGATATGAGGGTTTATGTTGTATCGGACAATAACCTCGGAACCTAAAGTGAGTTAGGGCTTAAATTTCACAACCTGGTTGTGCAAAGGCCTAGAAGATAAAGTGAGGATTTTTGTCGTGCTAGGCAAACTACCTCAAAATCCTATGGCTTGTTGTTTAATTCTAAGGAGTGGTTTAGTTGATGTAGACATGTTTTGCTGTTGAAGATGTTCGTGCTGCCCACAATGCTAGCTCTGAGCTCCTCATCGTAGCACCTTCCAGTTCAATGTCAATTTTAAGTGTACACGCACTTGTTTAGTCAACGATCTACTGCCGGGTACCTCCTATAAAACCAACTACTGGCCTCGTACTCTAAGGTATAGTGTGTAAAAGAAAAGGTAGTAGGTACAAGTATAATGATAGAATTTATGAAATGAGTTAGAATGCATTGTATCAAAAAAAGAAATACTACCTAGTAAAAACTCCAGAAAAAGCGGTAAATGACCCACAACGAAAGAAAACTCGAGAAAATCAGCAAATGACTCATGACAAAAATTTTGAAGGCAAAAAAAAAACAACAAATGGTAACTAAAAGAAAGCCATCAAAAACATGGGAAGATCCTAAAGAAAAACCACGAGTGTTTTACCAAAATTTCCAATAAATTCACAGGAAAAAGCCTGAAAAGAGAGAGCCACAAGCACTCGTGTTGGGGCTAGGCTCAGATATTATATACTTATACTCGAGGGACATCAAAGGCTACTATTGGTCACATGGATGTATAGAGCTCGCCACTCAACTAGAAGGATGTCCTACTAAACCTAACTTAGGAGATTACTCCTTAGCCAGGTATTGGTAATCAACAAGTGGACAACCAAGTTGTACCACTTTTAAAATTTATATTTTAGCATGCACGTGGATTTCAGGCATACAAAAAGGAAGCTGTATCAATTTTGTAGTGAAGATATTTTTATAAATATTGTATCTATTCTTATCAGTTTTGAAAAGTATGGTTGTCCACGAGTGGATCACGTCGTCGGGTGTAGGGCTGCCAACAACCTAAGAAGGTAGGGGTCCCCCAGTAATCTTATGTTGGTGAATGATATTACCATCCTACAATTTATTAGATCTCAGGATTGGGTCCTAATATCGTGGGATGGAATATCATTATGCTTTACCGCCGGTGTGCCTTTTTCATCGTCACCCTAAGCCCCAAAATAGAATCGACCTACTTGCGACCTTGCTTGATAGTTTCATATATAGCAAAAGGCTATATATGGGCACTTATGTGTCAGATATAAGCACCGAAAATTGAACCAATAAGTAAGGAAAAAAAGAATAAAAATAGGGATGAGAGAGATGATGAACTGATCCACCTAAAAGATTGAAAGGATCAAGGGTGAATCAACCCTCAAAATTGTGACAAAAAGATCTGAAAAAGAGAGCCCAAGATCCTTGAATTAATCTAAGAAGGATATCATTTTCTCAAATCTTACAATTGGATCAACCCAAGAAGGGTATCCCCTCCAAATCTTATTTCGAATAGGTCGAAAAGGGCCCGCATCAATATGATAATTGTATAAACATTTCCACCACTGTCTACATATTCACACACCCAAGTCTAAATTTAAATGCGACATTTATGTTTTCCAAACCTTAATGTCAAACTTCCAAACTCTTCCCAAATGACAAGTTTATGATTTATCAAATCCTTTCATGAATCTGATTCATATCAACTTTATAATTTCTCGAAATGAAGTTGTAAAAGCCTTTCATATTTTACAAATCAAATAAAAGAAAATTAATCCAGGGATGGCAACCTTCTAAATTTCCAAAGATCATGCCAATATTAAAACCATTCAAATCTAACTCCAACCAAAAGCTTCTCAGGCCATATGAACCTGACAGCACTTATATGACCCCAAACAGCATCTATATGAGCCCAATTATCAACTACATGAGCGCAAACAGTAACTACAACACCCAAACAACTAACTATAGCAGTTAATGACACTTTTAATCTTCCAAATTGCTCCAAACAGCAATTCTAAACTTCCTACATCCAACATAAACTTTCTACAGCTCTGCTACAGCAAATCTAGCAATTTAAAAGCTCTCAAATAGTCATTAAATCAGACTTCAAAATAGCCCCAAATAAGCAAAAAAGTAGATCCCAAAAACTGCAGCACACGAGGTAGTAAAACCAACTCCCAAAAACTCAAAAAAAAATGTGCCCAAACAGTGGGCAAAATGCCAACAAAACCTCTCCCAAACAGGTGCTCGAGGAATTATAAAATAGTCTACAAAACATCCGAATAGCCTTTAAAATAATTCAAAGATACAACTTGAGATTGGTGTTCAATTAAATACTCAATCATCTTAAAGCATTTTAAACACAACATTATAATATGAGAGTGTATGCTAGACAAAAAGAACCCAGCAAATTTAATTCCAATAATGTAAAAATAAATCCACTAAAGAAATGCATCCGACAACTGAAAACGAGTTCAACCATAATCCCCGACTTCAGTAATGATAAGTAGAATTCCCATTGAAAGCAAGTTTCATATGCAGCTAAAAAAAATAATAGCAAATTTACATGTATACCACCTAAATTCATAAGGATTTAGAGGAATAAAATTGAAATTCATGTGTTACAAATGTAAATTCATAGGAATCAAATGTTTCATATGTAAACGCCTAGAAATCTAGTTGTATGAATGTAAAGATTAAGTTTAGGTATTAAATATGTAAATGCATGGGCATTAGGTGGTATGTATATAAATGTTGTCAATCTATATAAAAACCCAAGAGAATTCTTCACTAATAGGTTAAATAACCAGAGCTATAGTCATGACTCAAGATTGCATCATTAGCAAAACCCGCGACATAAATTCCACGTTTTGTCTTGTGTGCATCATAAACAAATGAAAGTATGAGGTTGAAGGTAAGATTAGATGTCACATGCCAAATGTACTGCTTGGACACAATGCTCCTAGAAGCATGTTAAGTCTCTATAAATAGCCCAAGAAAGTAGCATTTAAAGACCTCAAATCTGCAGCCACATCTATAACTTCACATTTAAATACAGGTGTTGTATACATAAATATGAAGGAATTAAATAGTGTATATGTAAGTCTCAGGAATTCGAACAACATGTAACTTTCCCATTTTCTTATTTCAGATGTAAATATTCAAAGAATAGTGGTACGTATGTAAACTTTTTAGAAAATAAAAAGAACTAGCAATGTAAGATTTGGTGAACTGAAATTTTAGGTCAAAACTTTTCTTAGCATCCAAGGCTCAAATACGTTAGTTTCCCATACTTGTAGAGGTGTGTAGAGATTAAGCTAACATGATTACTATCATGAAAACTTGTTGATATAAAAGCCAATAAATCCAACATACTTGAAATTTACCAACTCTTTAGGGACAAAATAAGAAACATCGAAATCCATAACAGTATCGAGCAGCCAAGCAAGGAGTACTATGCAAACCAATAAGACAGTGGTTAAGAGAGGGAAAAAGGTTACCTCTTGAGGCATAACCCAAGGAAAATGCAACAATAAGCCTTAGAAATAATTTCTGCAGCACCTTCTCACACGAAAATTTTGGCCAACCCTCATACCTCCCTCAAATGGGGTTTATATGGGCAAGAAGGAAAAGAAGAGATGCCCTCCACTTACCAAAGGTGAGGCAAACAAAGAGCAAAGGACTAAGCAACAAGCATGCTGGCAGCGAGACAAGCATCAGGAAGAAGAGGGGATTGCAATCAAGTGCTTCAGGGAACAAGCTCGCCAGGGTCAACCCTTACCCGAATAGGAAGCCCGCAGCCAGTCAAGGGGAAAATGGAGTAGTCGTTAGATTTGGGAACAAGGTCCTTAGGCAAGGAAGTGTAAAGTTAAGCAGGCGAGGACCCCAAGAAGCAGGAGTTCGGGTAGGAGATGTCGGGGAGAGGAGAGTCAACTCTCCTTTACGTGCAGGAGAGGGTGCGTGACGAGTTTGGGCAGGAGATGTCGGCCTGGGTCACGAATGGGAGGAAGGGAGAAGCCATAAGTGTGTGAGCTAAATTACGGATTTAGGATTTTGAAAAAAGAAAAAAAGATGCTTCTCTTTTTCTTATATATAATATTTAATATTTTAAAATCCTTCAATTCATGTGTTATTCGTCTGTGCATGTAACTATAGCAAAGTGCATGTCCTTTCTAGGTAAATTTGACATTCCAAACACATCAACGTAGTCTGTTTTGTCAACCAAAGTCGTTTGGACAACCTCAACTATCGGGTTAAAAATGCGTCAATTTTGTTTTTCGTCAAAATTTCAGTTCGCGGTTAATCATTTCAAAAATTTATTTAAGATTTTGACGAATAGCTATGCAGACGATGTGAACTGTGGTATTTGAACGTGTCGACTGAAAAAATTGTGAAATTTGTGCGCGCAAAGGTGCAAATTGTACAAAAGGCCATCCTAGGGCTTAAAGATCTTATAAAACTCCCTTTTGAGCTCCCTCATGTTATTTTCAACCTTCTAAGTGCTAGAGGTCAAGAAACACACGCGGAACTTTAAATGAGTATAGAAGCAGTTTGAATTTCTAAAATGAGGTGGGTCTCCATTCTAAGGATCTAAGATAGTTGAAGGGAGAACCCTAATACTAGACCCTAAATCCTAAGAAGAAACTAAACCTCACAAAAAATGAGGTCAACAAATAGACCCCTAATAGGTGTGGTGTGTCGGGTGAACACACCGCACGTATTGGTGTTGACCGAAAAGATCAACAAAACCAACACAAATTTCTAAGCCAACATACATAAAACAAAGCGTAAAAATGAGTGACAGTTGTTTCTGCTGGGGATTAGAAGGTGGACTTTAGACTATCAAGCTTCAGGTGTAGGTTTCAGATTTGTCCCAAAGTTGATTTGTATTGATTTAGCGCTGATAAGAGAATAGGTCGGAGACATATACTAAATGTTGAGTGCTTTGATTTAAATTTCAATTTCATGCTGAGATGGGAGTAGGACAGAGGCCTATGGTCCTGAGGATGTAAAAATGAGGTCTATGGTCCCAAGGCAGTAGAACGGAGGTCTATGGTCCCGAGTGTGAAGGTGAGAGTAGGGTGGAGGCCTATGGTAGTGTGGGAGCAGAATGGAGGTCTACGGTCCCAAGTGTAAAGGAGGGAGTAGGGTAGAGGCCTACGATCTCGAGGGAGTAGAACGAAAGTCTACGGTCACAAGTGTAAAGGTGGGAGTAGGGCGAAGGCTTGCAGTCTCGAGGGAGTAGAACGAAGGTCTACGGTGCCAAGTGTGAAGGTCGGAGTAGGGCGGAGGCCTACAGTCTCAAAGGAGTAGAATGGAGGTATACGGTCCAGATTGTAAAGGTAGGAGTAGGGCGGAAGCCTACAGTCCCGAGGGAGTAGAACGGAGGTCTATGGTCTAGAATGTGAAGGTGGGAGTAGGGCGGAGGCCTACGGTCCCGAGGGAGTAGAACGGAGGTCTACGGTCCCGATTGTGAAGTTGGGAGAAGGGTGGAGGCCTACAGTCTTGATGGAGTAGAACAGAGGTCTACAGTCCCGAGTGCTAAGGTGGGAGCAAGGCGGAGGCCTATGGTCCCAAGGGAGGGAGTATAACTGAGGTCTACGATTCTGAGTGTAAAGGTAGAAATAGGGCGGAGGCCTACAGTCTTGAGAGAGTAGAACGGAAGTCTACAGTTCTGTGTAAGGGTGGGAGTAGGACGGAGGCCTACAATCTCGAGGGAGTAGAACGGAGGTCTACAGTCTTGAGTGTAAAAGTGGGAGTAGGGAGGAGGCTTATGGTCTCGAGGGAGTAGGACGGAGGTCTACGGTCCCAAGTGTGAAGGTGGGAGTAAGGCAAAGGCCTATGGTCCCAAGGGAGTAGAACGGAGGTCTACAGTCCCAAGTGTGAAGGTGGGAGTAGGGCGAAGGCCTACGGTTTTGAGGGAGTAGAATGGAGTTCTACAGTCCTGAGTGTGAAGGTGGGAGTAGAGTGGAGGCCTACGGTCTTGACTGTAAAAGTGGGAGTAGGGTGGAGGCCTGCGGTTTTGAGGGAATAGAATGGAGGTCTACAGTCTCGAGTGTAAAATTGGGAGTAGGGTGGAGGCCTACGGTCCCGAGTGTAAAGGTGGGAGTAGGGTGGAGGCCTACGGTCCCGAAGTAGTACAACGGAGGTCTACGGTTCTGAATACCGAAATGAGAGTAGTGATTGCGAGGATCGCGGAAGATTTCGTGAAGTGAGGAGGATGTGGAATGTATTTGAAGGATGTAGAATGTGAGAGAGATGTGAAGAATTCACCTACCAGTTTTATCACTTTCATTATATACATTTTATTATCAGGATATATGTTGTTTTATTTGTTTTTTTTAGATTTGATTATTTTTTTAAATAAATATTTTAACAAACAATTAGATAGGGTTTATATTACCTGGGTTCTTAAAGCTCCCTATAGAGGTAAGCCCCTACAGTCAATTACATCTTAAATGACCGAAATCACTTAAAAAAACACTCAATTTAGATTAGAAAATAATGTCTCCCAATTCAACGGAAAGGACTTCTCAAGAATTAGATAAAGAGGTGTGAAGTGGGACTGGCTCAAATTTGAAAAATTTATTATGAAATCCAAAAGAGGAATAACTAGCTGCTTTGATTTCTAAGAGATATTATCGAATCTTTCATCATACCAGTTTTATTAATTATAACTTACATTTATACGAGATGCTCGCACAAATAGCTTAGAAGACGTGAGGATTCAGGTCATGATGGAAGATAACCTTAGAATCGTAAAATGAGTTAGGGCTTAAATTGTAAAGAAGAGCTATATAAAGGCCTAAAGATAAGTTGAGTATTTATGTTGCACTAAGCGAACAACCTCAAAATTATATGGGTTGTTTGTTTAATTTTATGGAAGGAAATCGATGTAGTAGATTCTCATGTTGTTGTAGATTGTTATTATAGAAGGTTGCCCAATAAATCAACTCCAAGCTCCTTAGTGAAGTAGCAGTCCTAGAGTCTAAATGTTTAAAATGTTTTACTAGATGTTTTAAAGTTATGGACGGGGGGAGGGGGGTTAAATTTGATTATAGCGACACAGTTTAGGATCCCACGGTTCCCTCATTTTGGTATCACTATTTTATTTTGAATTTACTTAGCTTAAATGAGTTGTTAAACCCATTTAAATAAAAGAGATCTCTTTAGCAACCGTGAGTTACCTCCTCCAAGGAAATCCCATAAATTCAAAAGGATGTTTTAAGTTTAATGATATTTCAAAGAATTTATGGTTACATTTGAAAGAATTTTTTTTAGATTTTTGAAAATGTTGATTAATTTTTTAAAATAGTTTTGATTTTTGCAAGTAAGGTAAAGTGCACAACCAAGAAGTTATAATATTTTGTAGTAATAATAAGTAGCTGTAAATTTGTACATGTCATCTTCTTGGCATTCCTGCTAAAAGATTAGCTTTGGAAACATGACATATTATTTTCCAGGAAATTTAAACAAAATGGAAAAAAAACAAGAGTAGTTGAAGTTGTATCTAACAAATCCCATGTCATGACCCGGTGAGTCCCGAAAGATCTTAGTGGATGATTTCCTAGAACAAAAAGTATAATAAGTTCAATCGTACTTTAAAATATCCAAGAGATATTAAATCATTCGGGACACGACCCTAAACAATTTTTAAAATCCCTTGAAACATTCCGAGTTTATTTTGAACTTATTATTTTGTTCCATTAATCATCGTAAAATTGAATTATCCCATTGCTTAGTGAACCTTGATACTTCAACTATCCCAAGGAAGGTAGATAGTCACTTAACATTTCATTTGACAATTATATGAATGGGTACCCCAAAAGGCAAGTCCAAAGTCATTAAGGATTTTAATGCCCGGGGTTAAAGTAGGGCCTAAAGTGTTTGAAAGCATTTATCAATTAATTAGTCCATCTTTTCTAATTCTAATTAAGACAATTGTTTCATATCAAACCTAGTTCATTATTAGGCCCTTTTGATTTTAATATATTTTTTTATTTTAAAGTAATTTTAATTTTTTTAATTAAAATAAATATTAAGTAAAATGAAGTCCTAATACTCATTAATATCAGACTTAGCAACCAGTCATCAATTGGTGGGCTTTAAATGACTGAATTATTATATTCATAACTTACGCCCAATAACATAGAATCATCTTAATTGAATTATCTTCCAAATCATGACAATTACAAAAACTAAAATTTACCCTTATCATGAAAAGGATGGCAAACTGGTCTCTACCTCTTAGCTCTTCATATTTTGAACACTCAAGAGATTTTAATATAATCAACATTACACATTTACCTTTTGATTAATCCTAAAATTAAATTATGGCATTAAAAGTCAAAATAAGCATTTTGCTCCTAGGTCTCCCTATCCTAAAACTTATTAAATGAAACTCCGTTGAACTTGAAATTTCCATGGAGACTCAATCATGAGTTAATTAATATCAGAGGAGAAGATGTGGACTTTTAGATTTTTGTTTAATTTATATAATTATTTTAATTCAAAAATAGGATTTTTTTAATATTAATTTATTTAATTAATCAAAATAAGATTTTTGGTCATGAGAGAATTACTAGAGTTTCACTTAGGTCAGAGGAACACTAAATTATTTAGTTTCACATAAGACAAAATTTCATGATTTTTTAAATTGTATTTTAATTATTATAATTATTTAATGATTTTATTTAAATAAAAAATATATTTTAGTTTTTTGAAATTACTTTTAAATTTTTATTAAATCTCCCTAAGTTCAAGGAACTCAAAGAAATGAATTTCATATTTTTATGATTTATATTTTATTTATTATGATTATTTAATGAGAAATTAATTAAAATATATTTTAGGCCTTTAAAAATTTATAATTAATTTTTAAAAATTAGAAAAAATAATATAATGAGTCCTAAGTGATCACGGAACTATTAGACACATTTTAGACCATTTTCATGTTTTTTTTTCATTACTTTTATTTATTTTTAATTTAAAATATAGCTTAAAAATAATGTATTTTCTCAAAAATAATTTTTATTTTTCCTAAGTGCCCATANATATATTTTAGTTTTTTGAAATTACTTTTAAATTTTTATTAAATCTCCCTAAGTTCAAGGAACTCAAAGAAAAGAATTTCATATTTTTATGATTTATATTTTATTTATTATAATTATTTAATGAGAAATTAATGAAAATTTATTTTAGGCCTTTAAAAATTTATAATTAATTTTTAAAAATTAGAAAAAATATTATAATGAGTCTTAAGTGATCAAGGAACTATTAGACACATTTTAGACCTTTTTCATGTTTTTTTTTCATTACTTTTATTTATTTTTAATTTAAAATATAGCTTAAAAATAATGTATTTTCTCAAAAATATTTTTTAATTTTCCTAAGTGCCTATGATCACAAGGAACTCAGAAAACCACTTTTCATAAATTTCTTAAGTATATTTAATTTAATATAATTATTTTTGTACCAAAATACAAACTTTCTTAAAAAATTAACTTTAGTACTTAAACTTAATCAAATAAATTTCAATTTTTTATAGTGAATTGACACAATATGGAATTGATTTTATTATTTTTTAATAATATTTAATTCAAATAAATTAATAAAAATTTTAGGCATTTAGCTAGCTATAAAAATATACAAAATTATCCAAACTATTCTGATGTTTTCTTATGCTTCTCTAACCGTAGGAAACCTACTTAAATTTGTCCCATAATTTTTAAAGTGATATTTTAATTTGTATAATTAATTTAAGCCAAAAAAGCCATCCAAGCTTGAAAATTAGGGTTACATGCATAGAGATGCTCTCTGACCTTGGAAAAAATTAGAGAAAATTGTCTCTATCATGAGGAATAAACCCCCAAAGTTTCAAGTTTTGATAAATAATATTTAATAAATTAAAATTAAAACATCTCTACAGCTAATTAATTAATTAAAAATTAGAGACTCATTAAATAATTTTTATTTTTAGTCCACATTATTCTCCTTTGTTCACAGTGCAAGAGGGCATTTTTATTTTATTTTTATGATTTTTCTATGCAAATATATGAATTTTCTAAGTTTTGATATTTATTTATTTCATTTAAATCCTATTTTCCTACTTAATCCAGTCAGCAGCCACACAATCCTACGACGCTCCAAACTTTCCATGCAGTGCTCCGCCATTTGACGTCGTCAGCCACCTCAGTGCCTCGTCAGCCTGTGGTTCTCATTCCATATTCTATATGGTGTGATGTTGGCCCTCCATTTGATACACGCGCGATCGGACGAATGTGGGTCATCGTCCTTAATTGCTAAAACTCATGAACTGTTCAACTTCAAACCCAAATATCTCTCTCTATACTAAACCAAATTACATGGGGTTTGTTCCTACACCTTCATTTACTCAGAAGAATACATCTATATGGTTGTAATGCTATGGAATGCAAGTTTTCTTCATAAAAGCCCAAACCAAGCTCAAAATTAAGGTTAATGGTCTATATCTTTGCCCAAGAGGTGATGCCTCGATTGGGTGCTTTTGGAAGCTTCATTGGAGTCCAACAAACCTTCAGGATGTGTTCTTTTCCTCTGGTGAATGGTCTCAGAATAAGTTCAGTGAAAGGTGGAGCAGCCTTAGTCTAGAGGTGGGTAAGAGTGCTCGAGTCTAGGGGTTTTGATGGCAAACTTCTTTTATTTTGGGGAAACATAAGGAAGATTTAGTTTCAAGTTTCAAAAGTTTTGGATCATGTGACAGAAAAACCCTAGATTTTGAACTCAAAAATCAAGCTCAAGCAAAGGGATTCAGAGGGTAAAATGGTGGGCTTGAGTTTCGGAGTTCTTGAAGAGTCTCTAGAAGCAGTTGGACAGTCTTCCCAAGGTAACTGGGGATCTCTCTTATTTGGCCGTAGGAGAGGGAGTTTAAATAAAGGAGCTTAGGGTGGTTGGTTGGGCTTCAATTCAGGTTCAATTAACAGCTTATGTGGAGGTTTGAAGAGTGTCAAAAACAAATTAGAGCTAGACACATTGGATAGAAGTAATGGGCTTGATTTAAAACAAGGTGGCTCTCAGTTCTATGGTTTTCCCGCCAGTAAGCCGGCCTTCCAGGGTAGAGGAGGGGGTTAGGTGAGCCAGTGAAAGGGTTAATGATGCTTAACTCTAAATGGTTAAGGCTGATGGCGAAGATATCTTGGATTAAGACAGGGAAAAGATCCCCTAAATCAAGTGATTAAGACAAATATGTGTGTAGGATTTAGGTTTGAAATTAGGTCCAATTAAACTTGGATTTGGTTTCAATCACTTTTATTCATGTTGAATTTGAGTTTAGAATTGAAATTAGGGAAAATTGAGATCAAATTGGTGGACATTGGAGGTGAATTGGGGAAATTGGACCTTTAAGAGAAATTTGGGGCTTTTGGTCAAAGTTGGTCAAATTGAGCTCAATGGAGTGGTCCAAATTAGTTTTGGGGACATTTGAAATGATTTTGAAGGTTTTGGGACAGTTTGGGTCACTAGGTGTATTTTGGTAATTTTGGCAAAATCAGTGGTATTTTGGTAATTTTAAAAAAATTGGGGTTTTTTGGAGAATTTATGTGGTTAAAAAGAGTTTGAAAAGATTTTTGGGCAAAATTGAGTATTTTGAGTAATTTTTGGGATTTTTGGTCAAAATTGCTGTTTTNTAGGTGTATTTTGGTAATTTTGGCAAAATCAGTGGTATTTTGGTAATTTTAAAAAAATTGGGGTTTTTTGGATAATTTGTGTGGTTAAAAAGAGTTTGAAAATATTTTTGGGCAAAATTGAGTATTTTGAGTAATTTTTGGGATTTTTGGTCAAAATTGGTGTTTCAAGGGTAGTTTGGTAAATTGGGGTAGGCTTTGGGGGCAAAAGGCTAAATTGAGTATTTTAGTAGGATTAGTTTAGGGTTTTAGGGTTTAGGGTTTAGGGTTTAGGGTTTAGGGTTTAGGGTTTAGGGTTTAGGGTTTAGGGCTTAGGGTTTTTAGGGTTTAGGGTTTAGGGTTTAGGGTTTAGGGTTTAGGGTTTAGGGTTTAGGTTTAGGGTTTAGGGTTTAGGGTTTAGGGTTTAGGGTTTAGGGTTTAGGGTTTAGGGTTTAGGGCTAGGGTTTAGGGTTTAGGGTTTAGGGTTTAGGGTTTAGGGTTTAGGGTTTAGGGTTTAGGGCACCCACTCAACCACCCTACTTGAGCGATGGACCAATAAAATTTCCTACTTTGGGTCCTCCATTTACTGGTCTCAGCAAAACCCTAGCCTAGGGTTAGTGGCCTAGGGGACCATCTACATGAGTTTCCCAAAAAGTTAAGGGACCAATTAAGCATATTCGACTAAAGCTTGAGGTTGTGAGTGCAAGTGGGGGTATCAAGTGTGTGTGTGTGTGTGAAATATACTAAGGCCACACCACCCAGGGTCCACCCTAAGGCCAAACAATCCCATGGGGACTCCCTTTGAGCTCCCCCATACTGGTCCCACCTACTAAATGTTAGAGGCTAGGACCAATACGTGAAACTTAAAATTAAGCAAAAAAGAGTTTGAAGTTTCTAATGATTAGGGTTCTTTTACTAGTCTTCTAGGAATAGTCAACAAAAAAGTCTTATGGATAGACCCTAAGCTACTAAGGAGGAAATTAGACCTCAACCAAAAGTGTGGTCAACAAATTCTCACAATTACGAAATTAAAATATTGCACAACCATCATGATTCTTCGCATGACCATTTCTTTTTGTAGGGAGAAAGACAAAAAAACACACTCAGAATTCATGTGAAAAATAAAACAGAACTTGGATTTTATTTATAAAAATAATTTTACAAAACAAGAAAGAAAAGTAAAACAACTTAACTTGATCTCTTACCCAAGCAAATCCCTTGAAGTTCCTTTGAATCTTTTTCTATCATTATAATAACACTCAAATCTCTCTTAGAAATGTAAGGAAGAAGAAATCTCTCACTTTCCCTCTCCTCTTACAACTCTTAGAGACACTTACCACACTCTCCCACACTTTGATACTTACGCCCCACTCACAGACACCTTTTCTGACATAAAAACACTCTTTTATAATGTAGGAATGAATTTCCCAATAGTGTCCATAGGCACCTCTTCAAAATCTGACCAAATTCAATGTATTTGTGAAAATAACCATCTGGTGCCTATTTTGGTGCCCAGGCACCAAAATCTAGCACCTAGGCACCGTCTTCTCTCTATTCTAACACATAGGAACCATTTTATGCGCCTAGGTGTCAGTTCAATTTCTTTAAAACGCCACTTTTGACCCCAAATTTTGTGTTTTTTGCATCCTTTAAGCTCCAAATGCCTAGACTTAGTATACCTACAATAAAACATGAAAATACTTTCTTTAAACTGGAATATTGATCCTTGGATACTGCTAATATGCACAATTAAACAATAATTCAGATTATATGTCACTTATCTTTCCTTACTTTGCAATAAAACCAAAAACTTGATCCTAAAGAAAAATAAGAATTTTAACTTTTAATTTATATATATTGGGATACTACGCAAGTATACTTATCGTTATCAAGTAATGTAGGACTTTTTTATTAAGACCTGAATATCGAACCCACAGGAAGAATACGCAATACGCACTATTGAATAGCAAACTTTCTATTTTAAATAAAAAAGATAATTATCTAAACTAAAGATGATTTTTGCAGTTATGAAAATTTAAATATTTTTGGTATTCTCAATATTTTGATAGAACAATAATAATTTAAAAAGATAACTAGAGTTTTTGTAGAAGAAACAAACTAAATATGAAAATATCTTTCTTCTTATTGTGAATCAGTAATAAGTATAGGAATTTTGTTATGGAAGTATGCAAATTGTGTTGTGTCAAATAGGAGCAACAATATTCTTTACCCTTACTAGAGATGCTATAAAGAACAGTGGCTAATGTAAAGTTTAAATAGTTTTGAAGACCGGCTAGGCAGGGAAGATATTAGCTCTCACTCTAGAGTTCCCTTAATTCCCTCCACCTAGGGGCTAACATCTCGAATCAGAACCTAAAACAATAAACAAATTTGGGGGCTTTAACTTGTCACTTTAAAGTCCTCTAACTCTACACCCTTCAATGAATATTTTCCTATTTATTTTCACTAAATAATATGAACTACATTCTCATTCACACAACCTCATGTGATTCTTTCCAATTGTTGATTGAGACAATACCAGCCCGATTTTTACATGTTTGCACAACAAATTCTAACATCTAGATTGGCCAAATCAAGAAGAAATGAAGTGCATGGATTTAAATCATCATAACTTCTTCCATCATTGAAGATCAATACTTTCCATAACATTTGTCCAAAACTTAATTACTTATCATTTTAAGAAAAAAGATAAAGAAAACTACACAAAATCCATGGAGAAAACAAAACCACACTTTAGTTTAAAAGAAGAAATCATTGTCAAACTAACAATAAGTCTCAATTAAAACCAAAAGTAGTCTCAAAACAAAAAGATAAAAACTTATCTCAGGCCTTCCACCATGCTCTTCAAGTTCCTTTAATTCTCTTCTCTTTACAATCACTCAAAATAAAATAACAAAAAGGATAAAATAAAAGTAAAAGTGGTGCCTGAAAATCTCTCTGAACTAACTCCCCAAATGAGAACTTTCAAAACTTTCCAATACTTTCAGGACTCTTTTCTAAGTCCTCTCTTCTTTCTTTTATAATTTTCCAAAATGTGTCTTAGTTTCTCTTCAAAATATGCTTGATTCGATGTATTTCCCCAAGAGATGCATTTCCTGATAATTTTTGTACATGGTGGTTATAACCACATATTAAGTCAATGGGTGCCTCAAAAACCTCTTCAAAATTTGTAGAAATTTAATTTACTCATCCAATAACTGCCACTGGCGCTTAAGCGCGGGGCCTCTGGCGCTTAGGCACAGTTATCTTTGTTCAGCCGACGCGTAAGCGCTGGATCTAGCGCTTAGGCGCCAAAACTCTTTTGCACATTTCTCACTTTTTGCTCTAAATAGCATTTTTACCCTTTTTACCTGTATCTGCAAGAAAAACACAAAAATACCTTCCATTAAAGTGCAATATCTCAAAAATAGAAATAAAAATGTGCGTAAAAATACTATATATTTTAGGTATGTCAAAATCCCCCAAATTTAAAATGTTACTTGTCCTCAAGTGACATTTCAATCTTTAAAAACTAAATATGTATGATATGTATATGAGTTTTGTCAGCGCTTTTTTTGGTTGGAGGAGTTGCCCGTAAGAAGCTGTCGGTCACCGGAATCTAAATCTTATTGCCTACTTTGGAAGGACGTTTTAATTTACATATATATTTAGTTTTAGAAAATTATAAAATCAAACTAACCTCATATTTTTCATAATTTAATTGAAAAGGCATTATACCTCAAATCCTGTATCTATCCCAAAGGATAAACACAAGGCTTAAGGATGAGGCTCAATCAAATAAACTAAGGGATATATGACATTTGTTTGGTCTGCCAAACCTTTATATTTGCCGAAAAGTTCCCCTATTTAATATAAAGAATTAGATAGGGTTTATATTAAGCTAGGTTCAAACATGCTTCCTATAAGGTCAAACCCCTATAGTTAATTACATCTTAAATTACCAAAGTCACCTAAGAAGACTCTCGATAAAAATCAAGAAATATTATCTTCAATGAGTTTCAAAGGGTAGGACTTTTTAATGAGATTGCACGTAGAGGTGTGAAAGGGGATTGGTTCAAATTTGGAACATCTTATTGTAGAGTCCAAAGGAGGAATAACTATGGAATGTCATGGATCCAGAGGAGAACCCCGATGACTTCACAAGCTATTCCAATGTTTGGCTTCATTTTTGAGGAGAAATATTTAGGTGTTCCATCCTGTCAATTTTATTAGTTAGGGCTTACTTTTATGTGAAACGATCACACAAATAGCCTGGAAGATCTGAGAATTTAGGTCCTGAAAAATGACAACATTGAAATCCTAAGACAATTTAGGGCTTAGCAAGGCTATACATAATGCCTAAAGATAAGGTGAGGATTTACGTTGCAAAAGCAAGCAACTTCAAATTCCTATGTCTTTGTTGTTTATATCTAAGGAAGGAAGATTGGTTTAGCTAGGGAAGATAGGTTTTGCTATTGAAGATGGCCGTGCTGCCCACCATGCTAGCTCCAAGCTCCTTGCCGCGATGAGTTTAAGTTTTCTAGTGTGTCAAGTTATGATGTAAAATCAGGTGGCCCCATGGTTGAAGTTCTTTAAATTTTATGTGGACGTATTAAAGTTGATTAGAGCGACACCAGTTAGGATCCTACGATTCCCTCATTCCGGCACCCCTATTTTTTATTGGATTCACTTAATCTAAATGAATTTACTAAACTCAACTTAATGAGTTCCATAATTTCATTTAGACCGTGGGAGGCCTCGTTAGCAACCGTAAGTTACCTCATCCGAGGAATTCCCGATCATCCGATAGAGATGTCTTAATTTAGTTGAAGTTGTAGTTTTGTGTGATGTTTGTGATTAAATTTTGAGTTGTTTTATATTTTGAATGTTGTGGTGGTGAATTTTCTTGGTTGTTTTTAGTTTTCGTTTTGATTTTGGTTTTGGTTTTGTGTCTATCCTGATAGTCTTAGTTTTCATGCACGGTGACATCATTGTTTATCATGTAATTTTGCAGCTATAAAGTACAGTATGAAAGTACAAGAAAGACAAAGCTGAAAACTATAAAAGCGTACCTGGCGAGTCTTCTCGTTCCATTACCTGAAACTCAAAAGGCATGTTAACGCAATTTATATGAAACAGGGAAGTAAAATTTTGACAACCTATCTAACCCTAGGTCATATCTTGGTGGGTCCTTAGGAGCTTAATTAAGGATGATTTTGCCAAGAAAAATATATTAAGTTCAGTAGATCTTCGAGGTATCCAACAGAGCGAGAGAAAGAAGCAGGTTCGTGCTACTCTCCCGCTGCCTGGTGGAAAATCCCGAGTTCTTTTAAACTTATTATGTTGCTTAGTAATTCATCCTGTAAATAACCTTTAGTGATCAAATGAGCATTGATGTCTCAATTATCCCTAAGAGTAAGGTAATTATCATCTATAACTTAATTTTGAAGATTATGTGGGTGAAGACCCTTAAAGAGGCAAGTTAGTGTTATTAGAGCACTTAACAAAATTTTGGTCCTCATTAGGCTTGTAGTGTTTGAAAAACATCTTAGTTTTAATTTATATTTACTTTTCTAATCCTTATTTAAATAAAACTTGATTTACCCTAAGTCACTACTAAGCCCTTAAGACCTAGGTGAGTTTCTTAATTAGTTTTGAAAAGGTTAAGCTTTAGGTGGTCATGATTCATAATTTGAATTTTATTTGAAAATCAAGATAGGGGTATTAAATTTATTAATTATTGACTTCAAAAGTCATATTTATTTGAAAATCAAGATAGGGGTATTAAATTGATTAATTATTGACTTCAAAAGTTATACCTTTATTTGAAAATCAAAATAGGGGTATTAAATTGATTAATTATTGACTTCAGAAGTCATACCCCTATCTAGGTGAGTGTCTTAATTAGTTTTGAAAATGGTTAAGCTTTAAGTGATCATGATTCATGACTTGGATTTTTTGAAAATCAAAATAGGGGTATTAAATTGATTAATTATTAACTTCAAAAGTCATACCCCTAAGTGAAAATCAAAATAGGGGTATTAAATTGATTAATTATTGGCTTCAAAAGTCATACCCCTAAGTCGAAAATCAAGATAGGGGTATTAAATTGATTAATTATTGACTTCAAAAGTTATACCCCTAAGTCGAAAATCAAAATAAGTGTATTAAATTGATTAATTATTGACTTCAAAAGTCATACCCCTAAGTCTTGGGTTCATTTTATTTTAATTAACTTCCAAATTTTAATAATTTAGAAATTTATTAGAATTATTGACTTCAAAAGTCATACCCCTAAGTCCTAGGTTCATTTTATTTTAATAAACTTCTTTTTTTAATAATTTAGAAATTTATTAACTTATCTTTTCAATTAAAAAAATGAGGTTGGTTTCTACCACTTAACCTCTTTGTTTTCAAACATCCAAATTAAGATCAGAGGTTACCCATTTCTCTCCTTGAATTAAGCCTAAATGTAATTTCCAAAATTACACATTTGCCCCTAAGGCTCTAACACTTCATAATTTATCAAATTTAATCCAAATGACTGTGAAATNTTGAGTTGTTTTATATTTTGAATGTTGTGGCGGTGAATTTTATCTTGGTTGATTTTAGTTTTCGTTTTGGTTTTGGATTTGGTTTTGTGTCTATCCTGATGGTTTTAGTTTTCATGCAGGGTGACATCGTTGTTTAGCATGAAAATTTGCAGGTATAAAAGTACAGTATGAAAGTACAAGAAAGACAATGATGAAAACTGTAAAAGCGTACCTGTCGAGTCTTCTTGTTCCACCACCTGAAACTCAAAAGGCATGTTAACGTAATTTATATGAAACAGGGAAGTAAAATTTTGACAACCTATCTAACACTAGGTCATATCTTGGTGGGTCTTTAGGAGTTTAATTAAGGATGATGTCGCCAAGCAAAATATATTAAGTTCAGTAGATCTCTGAGGTATCCAACAGATCTTGAGAAAGAAACAGGTTCGTGTTACTCTCTCGCTGCTTAGTGGAAAACCCCGAGTTCTTTTAAACTTATTATGTTGCTTAGTAATTCATCCTGTAAATAACCTTTAGTGATCAAATGAGCATTGATGTCTCAATTATCCCTAAGAGTAAGGTAATTATCATCTATAATTTAATTTTGAAGATTATGTGGGTGAGACCCTTAAAGAGGCAAGTTAGTGTTATTGGAGAACTTAACAAAATTTTGGTCCTAATTAGGCTTGCAGTGTTTGAAAAACATCTTAGTTTTAATTGATATTTACTTTTCTAATCCTTATTTAAACAAAACTTGATTTACCCTAAGTCACTACTAAGCCCTTAAGACCTAGGTGAGTGTCTTCGTTGGTTTTGAAAAGGTTAAGCTTTAGGTGGTCATGATTCATAATTTGAATTTAATTTGAAAATCAAAATAGGGGTATTAAATTGATTAATTATTGACTTCAAAAGTCATACCCCTAAGTTCTAGGTTCATTTTATTTTAATAAACTTCTAAATTTTAATAATTTAGAAATTTATTAACCTATCTTTTCAATTAATAAAGTGAGGTTGGTTTCTACCAATTAACCCCTCGTGTTTCAAACATC
>JXCR01029580.1:71483-110834 GCA_002079205.1 Phalaenopsis hybrid cultivar | reverse complement strand
ATTGCAAGTGAGTGGCTTAGCCCTAGACCAACACCCAGGGTCAACCCTAAGGTCAAGCAATCCTAAGGGAACTCATCTTGAGCTCCCCCATAATGACCCCACCTACTAAGTGCTAGAGGTTAGGACCAATATGTGGAACTTCAAGGTGAGTAAAGAGGAGTGTAGAATTTCTAAGGGTGAGGGTTACTTTTCTAGTTTTCTAAGAATAGTCAATAGGAAAGTCCTATGGCTAGACCTTAGGCTACTGAAGAGGAAAATCTAAACCTCAACAAAAAGTGAGGTCAATAAATGGACCCCCAATAGGTGTGGTGTGTTGGGCAAGCACACCGCGTGTATTGGTGTTGACTGATGAGATAAAAAAAACCAATACAAACTCCTAAGTCAACAGACTCAGAAGTATGTGTTGAGTTGTGTATGTGATCTGTTTCTGCTGGGGAATTAGCAGGTGATCGTCTGACTGAAATCAAAGAGTAGGGACTCTCGCTGGGGATCGAAGAGTGAATTTTGTGTTATGAAATTTCAGGTATTTATAAAGGATGGGAGTCAGTATATAAGTGCTAACCCCAAGGTGGGAATTGAAATTTGGGTATCAATCCCGAAATAAGAATCAAATGCCATAATCCATTTAAGGTGATCTTGAAATTGATTTCAAAAGATGAGAATAGGATTGTGTGGGAGGACCGAATCGAGATGGAAAACACATAGGCTCACATCCAGCTCTAAAGGGTAACAACAGTGTAGAAGACGACGACCGTTAAGGATATGTCTCCAGAAAGAAAGGATTGTACCAGTTTGAGTTACCACTGGGGAGTTATATTCAAACTGACATATGACAGGGAGAATATCTATGTCACGTTAGGAAGGAATGCGCTAGGACTCACATCCAACCTAAGCGATGACGAAAAAAATCTTTGCTATGTTGAGGAGGAAAGCACTGGGACTCACATCCAACTTAAGAGGTAACAAGAAAATATGTATGTCACGTTTGGAAGGAAAGCAGTAGGACTTACATCCAACCTAAGAGGTGACAAGAGAATATATATGCTACATTGAGAAGGAAAGCACTAGGACTCATATCCAACTCAATAGTTAACAAGAAAATATGTGTGTCACGTTAGGAAGGAAAGCTCTAGGACTCACATCCAACCCAAGCAGTGACAAGAGAATATATGTGCTACATTGAGAAGGAATGCACTAGGACTCATATCCAACTTAAGAGGTAACAAGAAAATATATGCATCACGTTAGGAAGGAAAGCGCTAGGACTCACATCCAACCCAAGCGGTGACAAGAGAATATATGTGCTACATTGAGAAGGAAAGCTCTATGACTCATATCCAACTCAATAGTTAAAAAGAAAATATATGTGTCATGTTAGGAAGGAAAGCGCTAGGACTCACATCCAACTTAAGAGGTGACAAGAAAATATATGTGCTACATTGAGGAGGAAAGTGCTGGGACTCATATACAACTCAATAGGTAACAAGAAAATATGTGCGTCACTTTAAGAAGGAAAGCATTAGGGCTCACATCTAACCCAAGCGGTGACAAGAGAATATATGTGCTACATTGAGAAGGAAAGCACTATGACTCATATCCAACTCAATAGGTAACAAGAAAATATGTGTGTCACGTTAGGAAGGAAAGCACTAGGACTCACCTCGAACCCAAGCGGTGACAAGAGAATATATGTGTTACATTGAGAAGGAAAGCACTAGGATTCATATCCAACTTAATAGGTTACAAAAAAATATGGGTGTCACGTTACGAAGGAAAGCACTAGGACTCACATCCAACCCAAGAGGTGTTGAGAGAATATATGTGTCCTTATGCAGAAAATATGTAGATTCACACATGGGAATTCATGGGGAATATGTGAATAGAATATGAGAATATGTAAAGGAATCGGATTTTAAGTACTGATTCAGAAATGAGAATTGAATTTTAGTTATCATTTTTGAAAAGAGAGTCGGAAGTCAGGAATCGACCTCAAAGATTAAGGATAGGATGTCATGCTCTATTAAAGGGGGTCTTATACAAATCTCGAATATGGGGAGTTAAAATTTGGGTACTGTCTCCGAGAGTCATATGAAAATAGTGCAGAGAGTTTGTGATGCTGAATTTGCATAAATTTGTCATGTGAAAAGGTTGATTTTGTTGAAGAATATTTGTTGAGTTTTATGGGGTTTTGTGCAGAATGCAAAATTTTGCGGGGATGTGAAGAGAGTTAATGCAGATAAAGATGGTTGTGTTGTGTGCACAAAGAGTAAGAAACTCTTAAAATGAGAAAATCCACTCCACAAATTCATTTTCTTTTCTTGTTTTTTTATCACATTTAATTTTTCAAAAATATGTCTATAAAATTTTAATTTTAATTGGTTGATTTTCAAAAGAAATTTGTTTTTTTGTTTGTTCATTTGTGATTGTTTTTATATAAGTTTTATTTTATTGTTAAAGGTTTGTTGTTTCGTTCTTCGTTCATTGAAATTTTGAACCAACGTGTGGTTTGTAGCTTCCATCAATCGTACAAAGAGGCAATTGACAAAAATGCACATTTTTTAGAGAAATTTTCATTAATCTGCTTCAATAAAGATGTCACAGATCAAACATAGGCTAACACCTAAAAATGTACAATGTATAGTCCATGTTGAAGTACATCCAGATCATCTCATGCCATGAATACATTGTAGGTTTAATATATCAGATACATATCATGTTGCTATAAAAAAAATAAAAGTGAACCCTCTGACCCCTTGTATCATGTACAACGAGCTCTCGATCGAGCAGACCTTCTAAGCCATGCTCCAGGACAAGAGTTCCCTTCGCAAATACCTAGAGGTACAACCCTCTCATAGCTTGTACGACAATAGCTCTTTCAGTTCTGAGTCCGGCTAAAATCCATTTGGCATTTTGCTGTCGTCCATCCTATGGAAGGTCACGGACACCCTACGGTGTCGTACCTTTGGAATGCAATGTTTGGCAACATCTACCCCATTTCCTTTCAGAACCAAAACTGAACCAACTGGCAGTAGAATCACTACAGTTCCTCTGAACTTGCCAGAGTCGACAATGTCAATCTCTTTCCCAAATAATATATTGCTCTTGCTAAAAAATGAGACCGTGTAGAAGGGTCTTACAAAATCATGATGATCAATGTGAGGAGGTATGCAGTCTCCCTCGTCATATATGTTGATGATGCAACTATTTGGGATGCAAGTAGCTGGAAGTATGTTCCATCTGACCATTCTCTTGATCATCTATTTTATTATAGGAGGTAGTGGATCTACCTGGTCATGTCTGAGGATCCCTAGCGGATTTCCCGTCTGTCGTTTGCAAAATTATAACAGCAGCTGCACTGAATGGTGATTCTCCCTTTTCCTGTCATCCATTTCTTTGGCTCAAAGTATGTTCTTTTCATGAGAAGGTCTGCTTGGCTTCTATCCCTAAAATTGAAGATGCAGTCGAGAATGCTTCTTTCGTCACTCTCAGAGAAAACCTTGATATACAACTCCAGGAGTTTCAGTATGTTGACGATTCTTCTTTGAAATTCTTCATAAAATTCAAATTCTCTTTTATTTACTTTGCTTATTTTGTAGTACTCCGTCATACTAGGAGTCGGTAGTTGTTGCAGGCATTCCTCTCTCCGAACATCGGCGGGAACCCAAACTGGCACTGGCTGATCTGGAACGCGAGACTCAGTATCTAAAGGGATGTACGACCTTGGGCTCCATGGTGTATACTGATCTGTCCCCAGTGGGACATTTGGCTCATCCATCATAAAATCTGAAGTCTGAGACCCATCGATGTTGGAAGTATACTCTTCCAATGTACTGAAGTATTATAAATATAGAACATTGCAATCCGGGCATTCTACAAATGCCCCTGTGGCTAATGTCCCTGTCGGTATCTTAGCGTTGCACGTCGGGCAACCCTTGTATAAAACATCTAAAGCTGAAGGTGTCTCTGCTCTGTCACGAACCCTGGTTCTTCATTTATGGTGGGTAGGCTGGTAGAAGTTTATTTCATGTCTGGATGATAAATATGCTCCTCAGGAATATAGGTGAGTAAGTTGTTTGTCTCTCTCTTACGCCTGCGTTCTTCTCGTAGAAAAGCCCTCTTCTTCTTGCGGTTGGCATTTCTGCATTTCGTCCTGCGAAGTGAAGCACCTGGAAGTCGTTCATTATTGGCGGGTAGTAAGCCTCCAACCGGTGTGGCTACCATGGAGGGCAGACAGCTGGGCCCTTCCATCGGATCTTGCTCTATTATCACGTTCTTGCCTTTATGTGATGCATTATCTTTGGCGATCACCCTCAGCAGTGAAGGCAATCCCTCTTTCTCTCTACAGTTGACTACATTTATGAGAGGACCTTCGTTGTCCTTATCAACAAGGTTAAAGTTCATGCTGAAGTCTATGGCACTGCCCTGCGGTGCCATCTCCTCATTTAGTGCGAGACTCCAGCCATCCTTGAAAGCAAAGATCAGCCTCTGTCCCAGCATTTTTTCTGCAAACAACAGGAAAAACGTCAATGGGCCGAAGNTTTATTAAATGTAAAATATTTTAAATGGGAAAATTAAGTTTTATATTTTTGAAAAATCTTCCTAAGGTCAAAAAACTCAGAGAAGAAAATTTTCTATTTTTTTTTTAGTTTTATTTGATTTATTGGAATTATTCTTATTGAAAACCCATTTTTAGCCTTTAAAAATTATTATTAAGCTTTCAAATTCAGTATCTTTATTTAGAAAATTAGGAAAAAAATTCTAATTGTTCCTAAGTGCTTAGGAAGCAATTTAGAACAATTCCAAGAATTTTATTAATTTTGTAAACTTTATGGATTTTCAATTATTTAAATATTTAAAATAGGTTAAAAATCAAGTTTTTATTTTAAACTCCATTTTATTTTTAGAAAATACCCCTGATTACAGAGAACTAAAAAAACCAAGTTTTACAAATTTTTTAGTTATATTTTGATTTTTAAAAATCATTTAAGTACCAAAAATGTTATTTATCTTTAAAAAATTAACTTAAGTGACCAAATGAACTCAAAATGCATTGAAATTTTCATGGTGAGTTCTCTGGATCCTAAACAATTGTGGAGATCAAAAATTAAGTCATTTTGTTGTTTGTATTTTTTAAAATTAATTATCTTAGTGATTTAGGGTTTGTAAATATTAGGTGTATTTTGAATGACTTGGCTCATAAGAAATTTTCTTAAAGCTCTCTGGTAATCATAAACCTTCCAAAATTTCCTTGGATTTTTCTAAGCAACATGCTAATTTTCATGGTTATTTTAAGCAAATAATGTACATAAACTTGAAAAATATGATTCTCTGTCTAGGGACCTCCTCTGACTTTGGAATAATCAGGAGATGTTCCCTAAGATAGAGGAAACAATATGCTAAAATTTCAAGTCATGGTGATATCACTACATGCATGGAGAATCAAAACATCCAAATTAGTGTTTAATTAATTAAAATTAAAATATGCATCAAATGGACTCCAAATTATTTCCACATTGTTTTCCTCTGTTCACTAAGAAAGAGGGTATTTTTATTTTATTTTTATGATTTTTCTACACCAAGATATAAATTTTTGAAGTTAGGGGTATTTAAATAAATAAGAAAAATCCCTATTTATCTATTTAAACTGCGCGACGCCATGTAGATCCTAGGCAGCTCCAAAGTCCATGCGACGCGCTCCCATTTGTCGCCGCCATCCACATAAGTAGTCACGCGTCCCTCTGTTTGTGTAAGGAAGCATTGTCTGACTTCATCTCAACCGTCCATCCAATACACGTGTGATCGGACGATGCTCTGTCATCGTCCCCGATAGCCTAGCCCGAGAACCGTCCATCTTCTAGCCTTAAGATCTTTCTCATTTCTTAACCAAATTGGATGAAATTATTTTTTAAATGCTCTTCTAGACTAGAAAATTGCATCCATAAGGTGATCAAGCCATCAAATTAACTCTAAGCAAATGGAGAATTAAAAGAGGCTCGGGAGGGGGAGAGATTTTATACCTTTGCTCTGAGAAGTGAAGCTTTGATCAAAGAGACTTGGCACATTTGTTGTGATCCAAAGAGGCTAGGGATTGAGTCTCTAGTCTTGGTGTAAAGCCTAGGTATTATTTCGATCACGGCCAGATTTGGGTGTTGTCTAGAGCTATGATAGAGGCTCTGCGAAAGGGGAATTTGATGGGACTTGAGCTTCTTTCACTATTGTGAAGGTGTGGGAGAAGTTCATTTGAGTTTGGTGGACTGTGGAAGTGTATTGGGTTCTATCCTAGTTTCTAACAAGATTTTGAGCTCAAAATTGAACGCCGACAATGGAAATTGGTGAGGCAAAACAGTTGGAATGCACTGAGGGGATCATAGGGAAGCTCTGTTGTCAGTTTGGAGAGGTCTCTTTAAGAAATTTTTTTCATCACTACCTCCCTTGGCTGTGGGAGGTGCTTTTTATAAAAATGGCTAAGTGGTGGTTGTCATGACCAATTAGGGGGTGCATTGTGCTGCTTAGGTGGAGGGCAGAGGAGCTCTACAATTTAATTTGGCTGTGCTGGCCTCTAGGTTTGATTTGGGTGAAGTTCCATGGTGGTGGCTCTTGGTTTTGAGCTTCTCCAGTGACTAAGTCGGCTGGCCATGGCAGGGGGAGCTGGCTAGGTGCTCAGGGCATCCAGGGGAATCTGTCAAAGCAATTTAATGCAATGAGGTTTATTTTGGTAAGGATATCTTAAGCATGTGTATTTTTGGAAATAAGATCCATTAATTTGGGGAAATTTTGTTCCATGGCTCATCTAGATTGGGTTAGATGGGTTTTGGCTCAGTCTTAGAGTTCTAACCAATGGCTGAGGTGGAGTTAATTTGATTGCTTTAAGGTGGTTTGGTCATGTTTAGTGCATGGGTCCAAGTGATCAAAGTTTGGGTTTGGACGAGGTTAGCCATGTCAATTGACCTAATTGGTTGATCAATATTGTGTATATGATTCTTATGAAGATTTTGGGTGAAGGTTTGAAGTGATTTTGATTTCAATTGGTAGGTCAATTTGAAGGATTTTTAAAATTTGGTCAATTTGGGCATGTTGGGCTAGACATTGGTCTAGGTTGGGCTAGCCTTGGGCTAAGTCCAAATTTAATAGTCCAAATGATCAAGAGATATGTTGTGAAGATTTTTCTTGAAGAAATAGAGTGGAAATTTTGGGGTTAAGGCCCACAATTTGGTGAGATTTTGAGACATGGCCAATTTGGGGCAAATTTGGGGCTTTTGGACTTATGTTGAAATCAAATGAAATTGTGGCCTCACCAAGGCCAATTAAAGGTAAATTTTGATGTATGGGGATGTTATGAATGTTTTTTTAACATAAATTGTGGCAAATGGAGTAGGTCATGGGTTCAATTTGGTGGAACCAAGTCATGGGGCCAAAATTAGGGTTTTTGGTTTAGCTCAAAATTGGGTTCAAATCATGGACCAATTGAGCTTGGATTTGGTCTATATTGGTCACATCATGAGGTAATTTGAGTTTTGGAATTGAAATTGGGGTAAATTGAGACCAATTTGATAAACATTTGAGGTAGATTTGGGGAAATAAGGGTCTTTAAAAGGCAATTTGGGGGTTTTGGTCAAAGATGGTCAAATTGGTCAAATTAGGTCATGTGATAGTTGAGAAAAATGAAATTGGGAATAATTGGGGGGTTTTGGGAATTTTTAGGATTTTTTGGATTATTTGGAATTTGGGGTAAGGAGGGGTATTTTGGTAACTTGGCCAATTTTTGTGATTTTGGGTAGTTTGGGTGTATTCAAGGTGTTTGAAATTATTTTTGAACCAATTTGGGTATTTTGGGTAAATTTTGGAATTTTGGCTAAATTTGGGGTCCATAAGGTATCTAGGTAATTTGGGGGAATTTAGGGGCAAAAGGATAGGTTGGGTATCTTGATAGAGTTGAGTGTTAACCATCATCAATAAGCCATGGACCAATGGAAACCCCATTTTGGGTCCTCTATGTAGCGGTCTTAGCCAAACCCTAGCCCAGGGCTAATGGGTTTAGGGGACCACCTACAGGACTCTCCCAAAAGTATCAAGGGACCAGAGCCTAAAAATTCTGAGTTTAGGGTAGTGAGTTATTGTGAGTGTAAGTTATTGCAAGTGAGTGGCTTAGCCCTAGACCAACACCTAGGGTCAACCCTAAGGTCAATCAATCCTAAGGGAACTCATCTTGAGCTCCCCCATAATGACCCCACCTACTAAGTGCTAGAGGTTAGGACCAATATGTGGAACTTCAAGTTGAGTAAAGAGGAGTGTAGAATTTCTAAGGGTGAGGCTTACTTTTCTAGTTTTCTAAGAATAGTCAATAGGAAAGTCCTATGGTGGCTACTAAAGAGGAAAATCTAAACCTCAACCAAAAGTGAGGTCAACAAATGGATCCCCAATAGTTGTGGTGTGTTGGGCAAGCACACCGCGTGTATTGGTGTTGACCGATGAGATCAACAAAAACCAATACAAACTCCTAAGTCAACAGACTCGGAAGTATGTGTTGAGTTGTGTATGTGATTTGTTTCTGCTGGGAAATTAGCAGGTGATCGTTTGACTGAAATCAAAGAGTAGGGACTCTCGCTGGGGATCGGAGAGTGAATTTTGTGTTATGAAATTTCAGGTATTTATAAAGGATGGGAGTCAGTATTAACCCCAAGGTGAGAATTGAAATTTGGGTATCAATCCCAAAATAAGAATCAAATGACATAATCCATTTAAGGTGGTCTTGAAACTGATTTCAAAAGAGGAGAATAGGATTGTGTGGGAGGACCGAATCGAGATGGAAAACACATAGGCTCACATCCGGCTCCAAAGGTTAACAACAGTGTAGAAGACGACGACCGTTAAGGATATGTCTCCAGATAGAAATGATTGTAGCAGTTTGAGTTATTACTAGGGAGTTATATTTAAACTGACATATGACAGGGAGAATATCTATGTCATGTTAGGAAGGAATGCGCTAGGACTCACATTCAACCCAAGCGATGACGAAAAAAATGTTTGTTATGTTGAGGAGGAAAGAACTGGGACTCACATCCAACTCAAGAGGTAACAAAAAAATATGTACGTCATGTTAGGAAGGAAAGTAGTAGGACTTACATCCAACCTAAGAGATGACAAGAGAATATATATGCTACATTGAGAAGGAAAGCACTAGGACTCATATCCAACTCAATAGTTAACAAGAAAATATGTGTGTCACGTTAGGAAGGAAAGCCCTAGGACTCACATCCAACCCAAGCAGTGATAAGAGAATATATGTGCTACATTGAGAAGGAAAGCACTAGGACTCATATCCAACTTAAGAGGTAATAAGAAAATATATGCGTCACGTTAGGAAGGAAAGCGCTAGGACTCACATCCAACCCAAGCGGTGACAAGAGAATATATGTGCTACATTGAGAAGGAAAGCACTATGACTCATATCCAACTCAATAGTTAACAAGAAAATATATGCGTCATGTTAGGAAGGAAAGCGCTAGGAATCACATCCAACTTAAGAGGTGACAAGAAAATATATGTGCTACATTGAGGAGGAAAGTGTTGGGACTCATATACAACTCAATAGGTAATAAGAAAATATGTGTGTCACTTTAGGAAGGAAAGCATTAGGGCTCACATCTAACCCAAGCGGTGACAAGAGAATATATGTGCTACATTGAGAAGGAAAGCACTATGACTCATATCCAACTTAATAGGTAATAAGAAAATATGTGTGTCACGTTAGGAAAGAAAGCACTAGGACTCACCTCCAACCCAAGCGATGACAAGAGAATATATGTGTTACATTGAAAAGGAAAGCACTAGGATTCATATCCAACTCAATAGGTAACAAGAAAATATGGGTGTCACGTTAGGAAGGAAAGCACTAGGACTCACATCCAACCCAAGAGGTGTCAAGAGAATATATGTGTCCTTATGCAGAAAATATGCAGATTCACACATGGGAATTCATGGAGAATATGTGAATAAAATATGAGAATATGTAAAGGAATCGGATTTTAAGTACTGATTTAGAAATGAGAATTGAATTTTAGTTATCATTTTTGAAAAGAGAGTCGGAAGTCAGGAACTGGCCTCAAAGATTAAGGATAGG
This sequence comes from Phalaenopsis hybrid cultivar, assembly GCA_002079205.1. Lineage (NCBI taxonomy): Eukaryota > Viridiplantae > Streptophyta > Magnoliopsida > Asparagales > Orchidaceae > Phalaenopsis > Phalaenopsis hybrid cultivar. Next base: position 100,714 of record JXCR01029580.1, on the reverse strand, counting down.
ATGACATGCTCTATTAATGGGGGTCTTATACAAATCTCGAATATGGGGAGTCAAAATTTGGGTACTGTCTCCTAGAGTCATATGAAAATAGTGCAGAGAGTTTGTGATGTTGAATTTGCATAAATTATTCATGTGAAAAGGTTGATTTGGTTGAAGAATATTTGTTGAGTTTTATGGGGTTTTGTGCAGAATGCAAAATTTCACGAGAATGTGAAGAGAGTTAATGCAGATAAATATGGTTGTGTTATGTGCACAAAGAGTAAGAAACTCCTAAAACGAGAAAATCCACTCCACAAATTCATTTTCTTTTCTTGTGGTTTTTATCACATTTAATTTTTCAAAAATATGTCTATAAAATTTTAATTTTAATTGGTTGATTTTCAAAAGAAATTTATTTTTTTGTTTATTCATTTATGATTGTTTTTATTTAAGTTTTATTTTATTGTTAAAGGTTTGTTGTTTCGTTCTTCGTTCATTGAAATTTTGAACCAACGTGTGGTTCGTGGCTTTCATCAATCGTACAAAGAGGCAATTGACAAAAATGCACATTTTTAGGGAAATTTTCATTAATCTGCTTCAATAAAGATGTCACAGATCAAACATAGGCTAACACCTAAAAAGGTACAATGTATAGTCCATGTTGAAGTACATCCAGATCATCTCATGCCATGAATGCATTGTAGGTTGAATATATCAGATACATATCATGTTGCTATAAAAAAATAAAAGTGAACCCTCTGACCCCTTGTATCATGTACGACGAGCTCCCGATCGAGCAGACCTTCTAAGCCATGCTCCAGGACAAGAGTTCCCTTTGCAAGTACTTAGAGGTACAACCCTTCATAGCTCGTACGACAATAGCTCTTTCAGTTATGAGTCTGGCTGAAATCCATTTGGCATTTTGCTGTCGTCCATCCTATGGGAAGGTCACGGACACCCTACGGTGTCGTACCTTTAGAATGCAATGTTTGGCAACATCTACCCCATTTCCTTTCAAAACCAGAACTGAACCAACTGGCAGTAGAATCACTACAGTTTCTCTGAACTTGCCAGAGCCGACAACGTCAATCTCTTTCCCAAATAATATATTGCCCTTGCTAAAAAATGAGACCGTGCAGAAGGGTATTACAAAATCATGATGATCAATGTGAGGAGGTATGCAGTCTCCCTCGTCATATGTGTTGATGATGCAACTATTTGGGATGCAGGTAGCTGGCATTATGTTCCATCTAACCATTCTCTTGATCATCTATTTTATTATAGGAGGTAGTGGATCTAGCTGGTCATGTCTGAGGATCCCTAGTGGATTTCCCCGTCTATCGTATGTAAAATTATAACAGCAACCGCACTGAATGGTGATTCTCCCTTTTCCTCTCATCCATTTCTTCGGCTCAAAGTATGTTCTTTTCATGAAAAGGTCTGCTTGGCCTCTATCCATAAAATTGAAGATGCAGTCGAGAATGCTTCTTCCGTCACTCTCGGAGAAAACCCTGATATACAGCTCCAGGACTTCTAGTAGTTGACAATTCTTCCTTGAAATTCTTCGTAAAATTCAAATTCTCTTTTATTTACTTTGCTTATTTTGTAGTACTCCATCATACTAGGAGTCGGTAGTTGTTGCAGGCATTCCTCCCTCTGAACATCGGCGGGAACCCAAACTGGCGCTGGCTGATCTGGAACGTGAGACTCGGTATCTAAAGGGATGTACGACCTTGGGCTCCAAGGTATATACTGATCTGTCCCCAGTGGGACGTTTGGCTCATCCATCATAAAATCTGAAGTCTGAGACCCATCGGTGTTGGAAGTATACTCTTCCAATGTACTGAAGTATTATAAATATAGAACATTACAATCCGGGCATTCTACAAACGCCCCTGTGGCTAATGTCCCTATCGGTATCTTAGCGTTGCACGTCGGGCAACCCTTGTATAAAATATCTAAAGCTGAAGGTGTCTCTGGCTCTGTCACGAACTCTGGTTTTTCATTTATGGTGGGTAGGCTGGTAGAAGTTTATTTCATGTATGGATCATAAATATGCCCCTTAGGAATATAAGTAAGTAAGTTGTTTGTCTCTCTCTTACGTCTGCGTTTTTCTCGTAGAAAAGCCCTCTGCTTCTTGCGGTTGGCGTTTCTGCATTGCGTCCTGCGAAGTGAAGCACCTGGAAGTCGTTCATTATTGGCGGGTAGTAAGCCTCCAACCGGTGTGGCTACCATGGAGGGCAGACAATTGGGCCCTTCCATCGGATCTTGCTCTATTATCACGTTCTTTCCTTTATGTGATGCATTATCTTTGGCGATCACCCTAAGCAGTGAAGGCAACCCTCTTTCTCTTTGCAGCTGACTAAATTTATGGGAGGACCTTCGTTGTCCTTATAAATAAGGTTAAAGTCCATGTTGAAGTCTATGGTACTGCCCTGCGGTGCCATCTCCTCATTTACTGCGAGGCTCCAGCCATCCTTGAAATCAAAGATCAGCCTCTGTCCCAGCATTTTTCTGCAAACAACAGGAAAAACATCAATGGGCCGAAGCTTGGTATGAACAAGAACAAAACAAAGTATTTATTGAAGTGAATTTTAGCTTATTTTAGTGAAATGAATTGTTTACTTATATGTGAATTTTGTTTAAATTTTTGTGGAACATTATGCTCAAAAGTGGAAAGGAGAAAATTTGAAGTTTAAAATATTTTTTCCCAAAATTTTCATTATATTGAGGTTAATTACAGAATTTTGACCCAGTCATAGACATTTGGCCACAAAGATTATCCCAAAACAATCAAAGTTTCAAAGCAAGCAAAGGCAAGCGGCATCAGGTTGCGTAATAGGTTTTCATATATCATCCATTTATTGGTAACATGGATCTTTCGCCTTGGAAGTCCACTAACTAGTAGGCTCCTCCTGTATATACCTTTTCAATGACAAATGATCCCTCCTAAGTTGGCTCAAATTTTCCACCTATTTTGCGGCATGCAAAAAAAGGCCTTTTGAGCACAAGTACGAGGTCACCAACTATAAATGTTTTTGGGCAGACCAAATTCTCATGGGCTTGTACCATCTTTGCCTGGTAAAGCTCTAAATGTTTTTTTGCTTCTAGTGTTTTCCCTTATGATTTTCTAGTTCTTCAAGTCTGAGTTTTGCACTTTCTCCTGTTGTGAGTTGGTTGGCAATAACAACTCTAAGAGACGGTTTTTGGATTTCTAGCGGTAGCAAGGCCTCGGACCCATACACGAGAATATAGGGTGTACACTGAGTGGGAGTCCTGAAAGTCGTCTGGTAGGCCCACAAGGCTTCTAATAATTTGTTGTGCCAATCTCTTTTATTTTTATCCAGTGTTTTCTTTAAAATCTATACCAATATTTTGTTGAAGGCTTCAGCCAGACCATTTGCCTGGGATAGTAAATCGTAAAGTATCTCCAATCTATGTCATGACTTTTGGCAAAACTGTTGATCTTTGTACTTTTGAAAGTTGTCCCATTGTTAGAAATTATTCTTCGTGGTACCCCAAAACTATAGACAATTTGGCTTTTGAAAAATTGAAGGATGTGATATGCTCTAACCTCATGTAACGGTACTACCTCTACCCATTTGGAGAAATAATCTGTAGCGGCAAGTATAAACCTGTGTGCTTTGGAAGATGGAGGATCTATCGGACCTATTATGTCTGTGCCCAACACTCGAATGGCCACGAGGCAACAGTTAGGTGTAGCACATTCGAAGGCTGGTGTAAGAACACTCCATGCACTTTGCATTGGTGACATTTACTGGATGTATTCATGTCGTCGGACTTCATTGTTGGCCAATAATACCCGAGTCTTTTAATCTTTATTTTCATTTTTGGCCCTGACTGTTGAGAGCTACATAATCTAGCATGTACCTCTTTGACAATATTATTTGTTTCGACTCTGCTCAAACACTGTAGCCACATTTGGTCGAATGATCTTCTGTACAGAATATTTCCTACCAGGGCGTAAGACATGGCCCTTCTTGTGATATGGTGTGCTTCAGACTTGTCTTCTGGAAGCTTTCTAGTATGCAAATATTATATTAATGGCTTGCGCCAATCTTCATTGATGTCTGCAACTGTATTTATTGCTTCTTCTTTTTTCGAGCTTGTGTAGAGTTTTGCGGTTGATCTGAGACAAGACTCATTTTCCTTGCACTGTGATTTTAATAGAATCCTCCAAGGGACATTGCATTTCCTTAGCAAGTTTTGCTAGAACGTCAGCATGGGCATTATCTCCCCTAGAAATCCCATAGAAAGTTACATCAGGAATCTCTCCAGGAGCTTCACCGTGTACTGATGGTATTCTGCTAATCTTGGTTTCAAAATTCTGTATTGTTCGGCGACTTGCTGGATGACGAGTTAGGAGTCACCATATATGACAATGTTCGTTATGTCCATTGAGATTGCCATTTCCAATCCGATGATTAAATCTTCATACTCGGCTTCCTTGTTGGTGCACAACTATGTCAGGTGGTATGAGAACCTAAAAATACCGTTATTTGGTGTGATAAAGATTAAACCAATCTCTGCTTTGCCTAGTATAACTATGCTTGATCCTTTGTCTTTTCTGGCTGATGAAGCACCGTCAAAGTACATCACCCAGCATTGCGCACCAGAGAATTCCATTTGCAGTATTTGCTCGTCTAGTAACTCGTAGTTGAGAGAGGACCCAACTGGCAGTGAGTGTGCAGCGAGAAAGTCTGCTAGTATCTATCCCTTGATAGCACGGAGGGGAACAAAAGTTATATAAAATTGCGATAAGATCATTGACCATCTTGCTAAACGTCCGGAGAGTGTTGGTCGGGTCATCAGATATTGCAATGGATTAAATTTTGAGATTAGAGTAATCATATAAGAAAGCTTGTAATGTCTAAGCTTTTGGGCGGCAAAAATCAATGCCAGACAATGCTTCTCAATAAGTGGATACCTTATCTTCGTTGGTATTAGGAGGACTCAAGTAGTAGAGTGCATTTTCTTTACCCTCATCGTTGACTTGGCCTAAGAGGGCTCCAAGAGAGTCGTCTAAGCCCACGGTATAAAGTATCAAAGGTTTCCCTGGGAAATGGGCTGCCAAGAAAGGAGGTGTCAATAAATATTGTTTAACATCCTCAAAGGCTCGCTGGCATTTCTCTTCCCAAATAAATTTGGTATCCTTTTTAATTAATGCCGAGAAAGGCTGACACATACTTGAGAGATTAGAAATAAAGCATCTCATATATGCCAACTTCTCTTGGAAGGAAGGTAGTTGTTTCAAGGTTTTAGAAGGAGACATTTCTAAGATAGCTTTAATCTTATCCATATCGATCTCAATTCCCCGATGATGGACAACGAATCCCAAAAATTTCCCAGAGGTAAAGCCAAAGGCACACTTTAAGGGATTCATTTTAAGGTCATATTATCGTAACCGTTCCAACACGATCCTCAAATCGTACAAATGGTCTATTTTTTGTTTACTTTTGATGACCAAATCATCCACGTAGGATTCTACTTGGTTGTGAATGAGGTCGTCAAAAATCTTCATCATTGCGCGCTGATATGTAGCTCTGGCGTTCTTTAGGCCGAATGACATCACTGTGTAGCAAAAAATTCCAATCGGTGTTCTTAAGACTGTAAGTGTTGCATCATCGGGAGCCATCTTGATTTGGTTGTATCCCGACAATCCGTCCATGAAGGAGAAAATTTCAGGTGTTGAAGCTATATCCACCATCATCTCTGGTATGGGTAGTGGAAATTCATCTTTTAGACATGTCTTGTTCAAATCTCTGAAGTCATCACAAACACGGATTTATCCATTTTTCTTCTTAACAGGTACATTGTTAGCTAATTGCTTGGGGTATTGCTCTTCTTTCATAAAGTTGGAGTCTATTAATTTCTTCACCTCGGCAATGACTTGTTGTTCTATTTTGAGGAGCATTCTCCTGGAAGCCTGATTTACTCGGGTTATATTCTTGTCCACCCCGAGTTTATGGACTGCAACTTCTACGGACAGTCCTAACATTTCATTGTAGCTCCATGTGAAGCAATCTTTGAATTCTGTTAATAGTTTGATCAATTTTGTAGATTCTTTGTCATTTAGTAGAGAACCTCTTCAGTCCCGAGGTTAATCTCTTTCAATTCATCGATAGTGGATTTAATTTCTTCCTCAAACTCTGGCGGAGCATCTTCTATTGGTTGATCAGTTTCAGTCCCGAGGTTAATCTCTTTCAATTCATCAATGGTAGATTTAATTTCCTCCTCAAATTGTGGCAGAGCATCTTTTATTTTTTGGTCATTAGAGTCATCCTCTATATCGAGACAATCCTCTTCTGACTCTCCAGTAACAATCATGCAAAATTGAGAACCATTAACTGGTCCGACTGTACCAAATCTGAGACCCTCTTTTGAATTTGGAGTTCGACTTTTACCATTCCATAATTTTTAAAAAAGTTGAAATTTATCTTTTGGTATTTGTTTTCGTAAGTGTCCTTGTTGAATTAACTTTTGAACACAAGGCGATAAGTAACCAAAAGGCAATTCCATTAATTCATCAGGATCATCATCCAAATTTACATGTTTTTCAACCTCAGTAGAGGTAGAAGCATGGTAAAATTTGATCTACTTTGAACCAACACTACGGACTTCCTTAACCTCTAAACTCTCAACCTTTTGAGGAAGAATTGGATTAAGGTTCATAGCATTCATACAGTGGTTTATCCGATCATACATTGTTTCAGATTCACTCTTCTCTGTATCTTCTAGGGATATCTCGTACTCAAGTTTCTTCTATCTTGTCATCATTATTTTGTCTTTGGAACTGTTTTCATCACCAACTTTGATGGTTGGCCTTGTTCATTCAACAATTAAATTGATCATCCCTTGTCCACGTCCCCGGCCTCGACCTCGGGTGAGCGAACTAAAAGAACCTTCACCAACTCCTTGTAAGGGAGTGGTGGAAGATTGCTAAAGCGGAGTTGAATGGACTCCTCTTTATAATTCTTTAGAATCTTCATTTTTGTTTGTGATAACTTCTTGAGAGAAGACAACCCTCTTTGGAGGCTCGTAATAGGCAGCATCTTCCTAGATACTAACTTCATGCACTGAAAATGGTTGTAGGTCTCCTTTGATGCAATTTTCTTGACCTTCTTTGCAGTATTTGATGCAATGGTGTAGAGATGATGGAACCATATTGTGCTCATGAATCCATGATCGACCCAGTAGAGCATCAAAAGAGGTCTCAACATCAATGATATGAAATTTATCAGTTGTCACGGTTCTCCAACCTTCATAATTATTATAATTGATCAGAGTTATTGATCCAAGGGCTCTTTCTCCCTTTTGGTTGAATCCTCTTAACATCATCTTATCGGCAGTAAGATCTTGAGCTTCAATATCCAAATAGGCCAATGTTCGTAGGCTCATCAAGTTAAGAGATGCTCCAGGATCTACTAATACTCTGGGCAACACAAATCTGTCGATGTTGACGGAGATGTAGAGTGGACGGTTGTGGTCGGCGGTGCCGAGCAGCAAGTCTTCATCTGTGAAGGTTACCCTAAGCTGTTCTTTCAATGAACAAACTTTATCTGAATATGTGATGGCTAACTGAGCTAAGCAAATCTCTGGGTCAAGCAAAGCTGTAACCAGAGACTCTCTCATCTCCTTTGACAGGATCAGAGTGTCGTAGATGCTTAATCGGGTCGGCAACTTCCTAAGATGAGCTAGCATATTGTAGTCTACTTTGTATGATCCTTTGATTTTTTCTTGATCATGTGGTTCTTCTACTGGTGGAGATGGAGGTGGAGGTATCTCTTCTCGGGTCATTATCTGCTTTCCTTTATCTGTTGGAGTTGTTCTTGATGGTAACACTTTTTTGCTCCTTAAGTTAACTTCTGTGATTTCTTCTTCTTAAGATATCATTGTTGAAATCTTCAGTGTCTCTTCCTCTTCATTGGAAAGATCTAAGTAGTTGGTTCGCAGTGTGCCGTGATGCTCGAGAATTGGCTCCTCATTATCGATGTCGTTGTAAATGAATTCATCAGACTCGAGTATTATTTGAGGATCATTTTGGGGATCAGGCTCAAAGCTAGATTGGTCATAATCAGTTACGTTATCACCAGAAATAGTTAAAACGTAGCCGAAATCACAATCATTATATTCATAAGACCCCAGAGGAACAAAAAGATAATCATACAAAGTAAAGGATTCCAGGATTTTCTTCTCAGAATCTGAGACAACTAATCTGGTAAAGACAGCCCCTATCCAACCCCCTGTGCTATCAATCTTTGTAGTGACGCTTCTTTTCTTCTTCTTTGTCCTTGACGACGACGGCTCTCCTGACAAAACTTTCATCTCGGGCTTGGTATGCTACGGACTCTGAATGGAGGCTTGTTTTGATACAGACTGGATCTTGTTCAGTATCTTCTTGGATGATCTGCTCCAGACCTCATTACATTTTTCTTCTCTGGTATACGCAGAAGATTGTTTTGATGGATCCTGTATTTGATTGAGGACCCTTTTGAGTTCATCCCAAGTTGTACTTCATCCATCTGTTCCAGTATACGGATTGATTAGAGAGATTGGCTTGACCAAAATCATATTTATGAAACCTTTTTCAGGTTCTTTTAAATATTCTTTCGGGATTGTTATGTTCTCTTCTTTAAGGTTCTTCTTGAGCTAATCTTTAAAGATAAAGCATTTTTCTTTAGTGTGCCAAAGCAACCGGTGGTATGGAAAATAATTTGGTTCATTCTTCTTATCCACCTCTTTAGGCTTCCTCGGATCTGGTAGTTTGAACTCCTGCTTCTTCATCAGACTTCTGAATATATTATGTATAGCTTCATCTTTGAAAGAATACACCATTTTACATCTCTTTTTTTATCCCCTGTTCGAGGTGATCCCTCTTAAGGCGGTCGCTGGTTGGATTGACTACTCTGTTTTTGAGCATACTGTGAAGAAGACTGGCAAGGCTCTTCTGCATATATCTTTATTGAATGCTTTCCTTTGTTGATGGTCACTACTACTCCTGATTTCTTTTTAAACACTCTGGTCACCTTGGCCTTTTCGTGTGGCTCCATGTGCTTTATTTCCTCTTAGAGACTGTTGGCTTTACTAAGTAGCTTCTCGAAGGATTTGATGGTGAGTCCCTTGAGCATGAAACCTACTGGCCCATGAATGCTCTTGAGTAGAATTTCAATCACTGATGTTCTTGTAGCTGAGGTTCACATTTCATGTTAAGGTTTCTCCATCTTAAAATATAGTCCACCAAAGTTTCTCTAGGCTTTTGTTTTTCCATCATGAGCTCTCTAATAGAATCTTTTCACAAACAGCTGTTCCAACTCGGAAAATGTTTTAACTGACCCGTTGGGCAAGTCAGCATACCAGTCGAAAGCAATTCCTGACAAGCTGCTGACAAACTACTAGAAGAGTAGAGCTTCACTATTTCTTGTGTTGCCACAGCTGGCTTGGAAATGTGCTATATGTTGTTTGGGATTTCAAGTCCCATCAAATATCTTGAAGTTTGGGGCCAAAAAACCCTTGAGGAAAGGCGTGACATCAAATTGCTCTTGGTAAGGTCTACCTTTTAGAACCAATGCACCACCCTTAGATTGGGTTAAAGCGTCCCGCAGTTGTTCAACCATTTGCTTGAATTCTTTTTCTGGTATAGCACCTGGTGGGGAATCCTTTTTATGTTGCCTGTCTCTATTAGCTGAAGCAACCTCTCTTCTTTCATCTATGATGTGTATGATTTTTGATCGATTGATCTCTGAAGAAATCAATTGCGGCGCTTGTGATTGCCCCTGAATAGTGGCCATAGCGGTCATGGCTGCGGTCATCTCATCTATTGTTTTCTCCAGTAGACTAACTTGCTCATCCCTTAGAAGGACAACACTACGCAATTCATCTACGTCGTTCTCTTCGGCGTGAGGTTGAGCCTTGCGTGCATATGTGGCGGCTCTAGTTTCAATTACATGGACATCCATGAAATCTTCCTCCAAGTAATCATTGTAATCAAAATTTTCATCATCGCTATCGACGGAAACTCCGTGTTCTCGAGCTAACTCGGAAATCTCGATCCTGAGTTTCTCAACTTTCTCTTCAATTATTGTTTCCTTGATCGCTTTAAGATCTGGAGGACACTGATGCACATCCTCCACTTGCTCCTCCATCTCGCTGACTATTGTTGTGACGATGTCAGATATTTCAGACCCTGATTTCATTTTTTATTTTTGTCCCGCGATCTCACCGGACTGTATCGGTGCAGCAACCTTGGGTACCCATACCTTTTTCTTTTTCGACGATGATGTCTCTAGATGGAGTGTCTTAGTAGAAACATCGGTATGTTGAGGGAAAGTATGCTCCCCGTGGTGTAGACCGGCTACAGTGTGAGGTAATCGTTTTGTCTTTGCCTTTAGGATTGTAGAAATGTCTCCATAATGGGTAACGGGTAAGATTTTCAAACCCGGTCTTGACTTAACCGGTTGATGGCATGTGGTTCTGGTAGCAGTATAATCAGTAGTAATCACTGCGTTATCAACTCGGTTCCCTAAACGGAACCAAACGGGGATGCGAGTAGGTGGCACTCCAATTGTCTTGTGAGACTGTCTCGCGGACTTATCATCCTTCAAAATTTCCTTCTTCACACAAGGGGAAATTGCATCTCCCACTTGTTTAAGTAACTTGCTAACTGAACATCCTTCTTTGGTAGCTAGCTATTTGAAAATTGCATTAAATCGGGTGATAGGAGTGAGTTTCTTTCCTTCCTCAACATGTCCATGAAGTGGTGGTAATGCGGTGAAGATTTTCCGGATGCTCTCATATCCATCTTTATCCGTCAGAGGATGGAATCTACTCCCTCGTAGGAGTGGATAAATTTCCAATAATCCTTCTTCATCTTGATGAGGCTCCTCCTCAATGGGTGTCTTCTTTTGGAGTCTGGGCTTTGATGGCCCTCTGAACCCTTCTGCTACGGTTCCTTTATTGGGTTCGGGTCAGCGGTACAGTCCTTGAACTTGATCCAATTTCAAACACGGGTGGTGGGACAGTTAATCCCTCAGCTGAAACCTCAATAACCATTACTTCTTTCCCCTTAGTAGCAGCAGGGCTAGCAGGTTTGGCGGGTGTTGTGACGGCAGTAGTTTAGATTTTTTGCAGGCAGGGAAGTCTTGAAGGCAGTCCAGGTTGAATTTTGCATATGGTTCTTATATTTTNTCTCAAAATTTTCATTATATTGAGGTTAATTACAAAATTTGGACCCAGTCATAGACATTTGGCCACATAGATTATCCCAAAACAATCAAAGTTTCAAAGTTTCAAAGCAAGCGAAGGCAAGCAACATCAGGTTGCGTAATAGGTTTTCATATATCATCCATTTATTGGTAACATGGGTCTTTCGCCTTGGAAGTCCACTAACTAGTAGGCTCCTCCTGTATAGACCTTTTCAACGACAAATGGTCCCTCCTAAGTTGGCTCGAATTTTTCACCTATTTTGCAGCATGCAAAAAAAAGGCCTTTTGAGCACAAGTACGAGGTCACCAACTTTAAATGTTTTTGGGCGGACCAATTTCTCATGGGCTTGTACCATCTTTGCCTGGTAAAGCTCTAAGTGTTTTTGTGCTTCTAGTGTTTTCCCTCATGATTTTCCAGTTCTTCAAGCCTGAGTTTTGCACTTTCTTCTGTTGTGAGTTGGTTGGCAATAACAACTCTAAGAGACGGTGTCTGGATTTCTAGCGGTAGCAAGGCCTCGGACCTGTACACCAACATATAGGGTCTACACTGAGTGGGAGTCCTGAAAGTCGTCCGGTAGGCCCACAAGGCTTCTAATAATTTGTTGTGCCAATATCTTTTATTTTTATCCAGTGCTTTCTTTAAAATCTATACCAATATTTTGTTGAAGGCTTCAGCCAGACCATTTACCTGGGATAGTAAATCGTAGAGTATCTCCAATCTATCTCATGCCATTTGACGAAACTGTTGATCTTTGTACTTTTGAATGTTGTCCCATTATTAGAAATTATTCTTCGTGGTACCCCAAAACTGTAGACAATTTGGCTTTTGAAAAATTGAAGGATGTGATATGCTCTAACCTCACGTAACGGTACTACCTCTACCCATTTGGAGAAATAATCTGTAGCAACAAGTATAAACCTGTGTGCGTAACCTCACGTAACGGTACTGCCTCTACCCATTTGGAGAAGTAATCTATAGCGGCAAGTATGAATCTGTGTCCCTTTAGAAGATGGAGGGTCTATCAAACCTATTATGTCTGTGCCCCAACACTCGAATGGCCACGAGGCAACAGTTGGGTGTAGCACATTCGAAGGTTGGTGTAAGACCACTCCATGCACTTGGCATTGGTGACATTTACTGGATGTATTCATGTAGTCGGACTTCATTGCTGGCCAATAATACCCGAGTCTTTTAATCTTCATTTTTGTTTTTGGCCCTGACTATTGAGCGCTACATAATCTAGCATGTACCTCTTTGACAATATTCTGTGTTTCGACTCTGCTCAAACACTGTAGCCACATTTGGTCGAATGATCTTCTGTACAGAATGTTTCCTACCAGGGCGTAAGACATGGCCCTTCTTGTGATATGGTGTGCTTCAGACTTGTCTTCTGACAGCTTTCCAGTATGCAAATATTCTATTAATGGCTTGCGCCAATCTTCATTGATGTCTGCAACTATATTTATTGCTTCTTCTTTTTCCGAGCTTGTGTAGAGTTTTGAGGTTGATCTGAGACAAGACTCATTTTCCTTGCACTGTGATTTCAATAGAATCCTCTAGGGGACATTGCATTTCCTTAGCAAGTTTTGCTAGAGCATCGCCATGGGCATTATCTCCCCTAAGAATCCCGTAGAAAGTTACATCAGGAATCTCTCCAAAAGCTTCACCGTGTACTGATGGTATTCTGTTAATCTTGGTTTCAAAATTTTGTATTGTTCGGCGACTTGCTGGATGACGAGTTAGGAGTCACCATATATGACAATGTTCGTTATGTCCATTGAGATTGCCATTCCCAATCCGATGATTAAAGCTTCGTACTTGGCTTCCTTGTTGGTGCACGGCTATGTCAGGTGGTATGAGAACCTCAACATATCGTTATTTGGTGTGATAAAGATCAAACCAATCTCTGCTTTGCCTGGTATAACTATGCTTAATCCTTTGTCTTTTCTGGCTGACGAAGCACCGTCGAAGTACATCACCCAGCGTTGCACATCGGAGAATTCCATTTGCAGTATTTGCTCGTCTAGTAACTCGTAGTTGAGAGAGGACCCAACTGGCAGTGAGTGTGCAGTGAGAAAGTCTGCTGGTATCTGTCCCTTGATAGCACGGAGGGGCACAAAAGTTATATAAAATTGCAATAAGATCATTGACCATCTTGCTAAACGTCCGGAGAGTGTTGGTCGGGTCATCAAATATTGCAATGGATTAAATTTTGAGATTAGAGTAATCTTATAATAAAGCATGTAATGTCTAAGCTTTTGGGCGGCAAAAATCAATGCCAGACAATGCTTCTCAATAAGTGAATACCTTATCTCCATCGGTATTAGGCGACGACTCAAGTAGTAGAGTGCATTTTCTTTACCCTCATCATTGACTTGGCCTAAGAGGACTCCAAGAGAGTCGTCTAAGCCCATGGTATAAAGTATCAAAGGTTTTCCTGGGAAATGGGCTGCCAAGACAGAAGGTATCAATAAATATTGTTTAACATCCTCAAAGGCCCACTGGCATTTCTCTTCCCAAATAAATGTGGCGTCCTTTTTAATTAATGCCGAGAAAGGCTGGTACCTACTTGAGAGATTAGAAATAAAGCATCTCATATATGCCAACTTCTCTTGGAAGGAACGTAGTTGTTTCAAGGTTTTAGGAGGAGGCATTTCTAAGATAGCTTTAATCTTATCCATATCAATCTCAATTCCCCGATGATGGACAACGAATCCCAAAAATTTCCTCGAGGTAACGCCAAAAGCACACTTTAAGGGATTCATTTTAAGGTCATATCATCGTAACCGTTCCAACACGATCCTCAAATCGTACAAATGGTCTATTTTTTGTTTACTTTTGATGACCAAATCATCCACGTAGGATTCTACTTAGTTGTGAATGAGGTCGTCAAAAATCTTCATCATTGCGCGCTGATATGTAGCTCCGGCGTTCTTTAGGCCGAACGACATCACTGTGTAGAAAAAAATTCCAATTGGTGTTCTTACAACTGTAAGTGCTGTATCATCGGGAGCCATCTTGATTTGGTTGTATCCCGACAATCCGTCCATGAAGGAGAAAATTTCAGGTGTTGAAGTTATATCCACCATCATCTCTGGTATGGGTAGTGGAAATTCATCTTTTGGACATGTCTTGTTCAAATCTCTGAAGTCAACACAAACACGGATCTATCCATTTTTCTTCTTAACAGGTACAATGTTAGCTAACCGCTTGGGGTATTGCTCTTCTTTCACAAAGCTGGATTCTATTAATTTCTTCACCTCGGCAATGACTTTTTGTTCTATTTTGAGGCGCATTCTCCTGGGAGCCTGATTTACTCGGGTTATATTTTTGTCTACCTTGAGTTTATAGACTGCAACTTCTACGGAAAGTCCTAACATTTCATCGTAGCTTCATGCGAAGCAATCTTTGAATTCTGTTAATAGTTTGATCAATTTTGTAGATTCTTTGTCATTGAGTAGAGAACCTATAAATGTAGGTCGAGGTTGTTCTTCAGTCCCGAGGTTAATCTCTTTCAATTTATCAACGGTAGATTTAATTTCCTCCTCAAATTGTGGCAGAGCATCTTTTATTTTTTGGTCATTAGAGTCATCCTCTATATCGAGGAATTCCTCTTCTGACTCTCCAGTAACAGTCATGCAAAATTTAGAATCATCGACTGGTCTGACTGTACCAAATCTGGTCTGACTGTACCAAATCTTTTGAATTTGGAGTTCGACTTTTACCATTCCATAATTTTTCAAAAGGTTGAAATTTATCTTTTGGTATTTGTCTTCGTAAGTGTCCTTGTTGAATTAACTTTTGAACACAAGATGAGAAGTAACCAAAAGGCAATTCCATTAATTCATCAGGATCATCATCCAAATTTACATGTTTTTCAACCTCAGTAGAGGTAGAAGCATAGTAAAATTTGATCGACTTTGAACTAACACTACGGACTTCCTTAACCTCTAAACTCTCAACCTTTTGAGGGAGAATTGGATTAAGGGTCATAGCATTCATATAGTGGTTTATCCGATCATACATTGTTTCATATTCACTCTTCTTTGTATCTTCTAGGGATATCTCGTACTCAAGTTTCTTCTATCTTGTCATCATTATTTTGTCTTTGGAACTGTCTTCATCACCAACGTTGATGGTTGGCCTAGTTCATTCAACAATTAAATTTATCCTCCCTTGTCCACGTCCTCGGCCTCGACCTCGGGTGAGCGAACTAAAAGAACCTTCACCAACTCATTGTAAGGGAGTGGTGGAAGATTGCTAAAGCGGAGTTGAATGGCCTCCTCTTTATAATTCTTTAGAATCTTCATTTTTGTTTGTGATAACTTCTTGAGAGAAGACAACCCTCTTTGGAGGCGCGTAATAGGCAGCATCTTTCTGGATACCAACTTCATGCACTGAAAATGGTTGTAGGTCTCCTTTGATGCAATTTTCTTGACCTTCTTTGTAGTATTTGATGCAATGGTGTAGAGATGATGGAACCATATTGTGCTCATGAATCAATGATCGACCCAGTAGAGCATTAAAAGAGGTCTCAACGTCAATGATATGAGATTTAGCAGTTGTCACGGTTCTCCAACCTTTATAATTATTGTAATTGATCAGAGGGCTCTTTCTCCCTTTTGGTTGAATCCTCTTAACATCATTTTATTAGCCATAAGCTCTTGAGCTTCAATATCCAGATAGGCCAATGTTTGTAGGCTCATCAAGTAAAGAGAGGCTCCAGGATCAACTAAGACTCTGGACAACACAAATCTGCCGATGTTGACGGAGATGTAGAGTGGACGGTTGTGGTCGGCGGTACCAAGCAACAAGTCTTCATCTGTGAAGGTTACCCTAAGCTGTTCTTTCAATGAACAAACTTTTTTTGAGGATGTGATGGCTAACTGAGCTAAGCAAATCTCTGGGTCAAGCAAAGTTGTAACCACAGACCCTCTCATCTCCTTTGACAAGATCAGAGTGTCGTAGATGCTTAATCGGGTCGGCAACTTCCTAAGATGAGCTAGCATATTGTAGTCTACTTTGTATGATCCTTTGATTTTTTCTTGATCATGTGGTTCTTCTACTGGTGGAGGTGGAGGTGGAGGTATCTCTTCTCGGGTCATTATCTGCTTTCCTTTATCTGTTGGAGCTGTTCTTGGTGGTAACACTTTTTCGCTCCTTAAGTTAACTTCTGTGATTTCTTCTTCTTAAGATATCATTGTTGAATTCTTTGGTGTCTCTTCCTCTTCATTGGAAAGATCTAAGTTGTTGGTTAGCGGTGTGCCGTGATGCTCGAGAATTGACTCCTCATTATTGGTGTCGTTGTAAACGAATTCATTAGACTCGAGTATGATTTGAGGATCATTTTGGGGATCAAGCTCAAAGCTAGATTGGTCATAATCAGTTACGTTATCACCAGAAATAGTTAAAACGTAGCCGAAATCACAATCATTATATTCATAAGACCCCGGAGGAACAACAAGATAATCATACAAAGTCAAGGGTTCCAAGATTTTCTTCTCAGAATCTGAGACAACTAATCTGGTAAAGGCGGCCCCTATCCAACACTCCGTGCTATCAATCTTTATAGTGACGCTTTTTTTCTTCTTCTTTGTCCTTGATGACGATGGCTCTCTTGACAAAACCTTCATCTCGGGCTTGGTATGCTGCGGACTCTGAATGGAGGCTTGTTTTGATACAGACTGGATCTTGTTCAATATCTTCTTGGATGATCTGCTCCAGACCTCATTATATTTTTCTTCTCTGATATACGCAGAAGATTGTTTTGATGGATCCTGTATTTGATTGAGGACCCTCTTGAGTTCATCTGAAGTTGTACTCCATCCATCTGTTCCAGTATACGGATCGATTAGAGAGATTGGCTTGACCAAAATCATATTTGTGGAACCTTTTTCAGGTTCTTTTAAATATTCTTTCGAGATTGTTATGTTCTCTTCTTTAAGGTTCTTCTTGAGCCAATCTTTAAAGATAAAGCATTTTTCTATAGTGTGCCAAAGCAACCGGTGGTATGGGCAATAATTTGGTTCATTCTTCTTATCCACTTCTTCAGGCTTCCTCGGATCTGGTAGTCTGAACTCCTGCTTCTTCATCAGACTTCTGAATATTTTATGTATAGCTTCATCTTTGAAAGAATACACCATTTTACATCTCTTTTCTTATCCCCTGTTGGAGGTGATCCCTCTTAAGGCGTTCTCTGGTTGGATTGACTACTCTGTTTCTGAGCATACTGTGAAGAAGACTGGCGAGGCTCTTCTGCATATATCTTTATCGGCTGCTTTCCTTTGTTGATGGTCACTACTACTCCTGATTTCTTTTCAAACACTCTGGTCACCTTAGCCTTTTTGTGTGGCTACATGTGCTTTATTTCCTCTTGGAGACTGTTGGCTTTACTGAGTAGCTTCTCGAAGGATTTGATGGTGAGTCCCTTGAGCATGAAACCTACTGGCCCATGAATGCTCTTGAGTAGAATTTCAATCGCTGATGTTCTTGTAGCTGAGGTTCACATTTCATGCTAAGGTTTCTCCAACATAAAATATAGTCCACCAAAGTTTCGCTAGGCTTTTGTTTTTCCATCATGAGCTCTCTAATAGACACATGGTGTTGCGCCCCAGCGAATCTTTTCACAAACAGCTGTTCCAACTTGGAAAATGTTTTAACTGACCCGTTGGGCAAATCAGCGTACCCGTCGAAAGCAATTCCTGACAAGCTGCTGACAAACTACTAGAAGAGTAGAGCTTCACTATTTCTTGTGTTGCCATAGCTGGCTTGAAAATGTGCTATAAGTTGTTTGGGATTTCAAGTCCCATCAAATATCTTGAAGTTTGGGGCCACAAAACCCTTGGGGAAAGGCATGGCATTGAATTGCTCTGAGTAAGGTCTACCCTTTAGAACCAATGCACCACCCTTAGATTGGGTTAAAGCGTCCCGCAGTTTTTTAACCATTTGCTTGAATTCTTTTTCTGGTATAGCACCTGGTGGGGAATCCTTTTTTATGTTGCCCGTCTCTATTAGCTGAAGCAACCTCTCTTCTTTCATCTATGATGTGTATGATTTTTGACTGATTGATCTCTGAAGAAATAATTGCGGCGCTTGTGATTGCCTCTGAATAGTGGCCATAGCGGTCATGGTTGCGGTCATCTCTTCAATTATTTTCTCCAGTAGACTAACTTGCTCATCCCTTAAGAGGACAGCACTACGCAGTTCATCTATGGCGTTCTCTTTGGCGTGAGGTTGAGCCTCGCGTGCATATGTGGCAGCTCTAGTTTCAATTACATGGACATCTATGAAATCTTCCTCCAAGTAATCATTGTAATCAAAATTTTCAGCGTCGCTATCGACAGAAACTCCGTGTTCTCAAGCTAACTCGGAAATCTTGATCCTGAGTTTCTCAACTTTCTCTTCAATTATTGTTTCCTTGATCGCTTTAAGATCTGGAGGACCTTGATGGACATCCTCCACTTGCTCCTCCATCTCACTGGCTATTGTTGCGATGATGTCAGATATTTCAGACCCTGGTTTCATTTCCTGTTTTTGTACCGCGGGCTCACCAGACTGTATCGGTGCAGCAACCATGGGTACCCATACCTTTTTCTTTTTCGACGATGATGTCTCTGGACGGAGTGTCTTAGTAGAAACATGGTATGTTGAGGGAAAGTATGTTCCCCGTGGTGTAGACCAGCTACAGTGTGAGGTAATCGTCTTGTCTTTGCCTTTAGGATTGTAGAAATGTCTCCAAAATGGGTAAAGGGTAAGATTTTTGGACTCGGTCTCAACTTAACCGGTCGATGGCATGTGGTTCTGGTGGCAGTATAATCAGTAGTAATCACTGCATTATCAACTCAGTTCCCTAAACGAAACCAAACGAGGATGCGAGTAGGT
Organism: Phalaenopsis hybrid cultivar; assembly: GCA_002079205.1. NCBI lineage: Eukaryota > Viridiplantae > Streptophyta > Magnoliopsida > Asparagales > Orchidaceae > Phalaenopsis > Phalaenopsis hybrid cultivar. The sequence goes on along the minus strand of JXCR01029580.1, from coordinate 81,631 downwards.
GGCACTCCAATTGTCTTGTGAGACTGTCTCACGGACTTGTCATCCTTCAAAATTTCCTTCTTCATGCAAGGGGAAATTGCATGTCCCACTTGTTTAAGTAACTTGCTAACTGAACATCCTTCTTTGGTAGCTAGCCTTTTGAAAACTGCATTAAATCGGGTGATAGGAGTGAGTTTCTGTCCTTCCTCAACATGTCCATGAAGTGGTGGTAATGCGACGACGATTTTCCGGATACTCTCATATCCATCTTTATCCGTCAGAGGATGGAATCTACTCCCTCGTAGGAGTGGATAAATTTCCAATAATCCTTCTTCATCTTGATGAGGCTCCTCCTCAATGGGTGTCTCCTCGGGAGTCTGGGCTTTTATGGCCCTCCAAACCCTTCTGCTACGGTTCCTTTTCTGGGTTCGGGTCAGCGGTATAGTCCTTGAACTTGATCCAATTTCAAACACGGGTGGTGGGACAGTTAATCCCTCAACTGGATCCTCAATAATCATTACTTCTTTCCCCTTAGTAGCAGCAGGGCTAGCAGGTTTGGCGGGTGTCGTGACGACAGTAGTTTTAGACTTTTTACAGGCAGGGAAGTCTTGAAGGTAGTTCAGGTTGAATTTTGCATACGGTTCTTGTATTTCCGGTGCGGCGATCTTCATCACTACAAACGGGGCCTTCCCAAGGATGACCTCGAGATCTTCAAATCCAACTCCAAATTTGATGGTAGGAGCGAGATTACGAGCTTTGTGGCTCGTTGGCAGGTTGCAGGAAAAAGTCAGCGTTTGGTAGGCCATTGTAGTAGGCTTAAAAATAGAAAGTTTTAGGGTTAGCTATATGGCCAAAGAAANAAATCCGGCTCCAAATTTGATGGTAGGAGCGAGATTACGGGCTTCGTGGCTCGTTGGCAGGTTGCAGGAAAAAGTCAGTGTTGGGTAGGCCATTGCAGCAGGCTTAAAAATAGAAAGTTTTAGGGTTAGCTATATGGTCAAAGAACCTCGTAATTTTTTTAGTGCAAGCACTGAAAGTAGATGTTGATTTGTAGACCGGGCGGGTCTTAATTTATGGGTATTTTAAAATTTTGTTTAAGAAAAATCAAGAGGTGTAAAATTTAATTAATGTAAGAAAATTTCAAAGTGTGATTTGCAAAGTAGCAAATCAAATTTGGAAAGGAGATGTGAAGTATTTTAGGAACCAGTGCGTGACCCATTTAGTGGCAGACAAGGCCCAGGTGGAACTTGTCCACCGACACACCTATTGGGGGTCCAACCCCACATGAAAATTTAAAGAGTCCTTAATGGCCTTTTGAACCCCTCTGTTCAAAGATGGTTGAAGAGTTAGTCCCGAAATCCAAGGAGTTAACCTTTCCCAAGATAGAAATGGGTAAAGTATGCCAACGGAAGAAGGGTAATTTGGTCCAAGAGGGGCATGAACACATTATCGATGTGTGAAGATAATATTTCTTGATTTGTATGGAGAGAAAAGCTTGTCCCCCGTGGAGTCGCTAGAAGTTGTCGACGGTATTTTTGGTTGGAGGAGTTGCATGTAAGAAAATGTCAGTCACCAGAATCAAAATCCCGTCGCCCGCTTCAGAAGGATATTTTAATTTACATATATATTTAGTTTTAGAAAAATATGAAATCAAACTAACCCCATATTTTTTATATTTTAAATGAAAGAGCACTGTACCTCAAATCTTGTATCTATCCCAAAGGATAAGCACAAGGCTTGAGGTTGAGGCTCGATCAAATAAACTAAGGGATATATGACATTCGTTTGGTCTGCAAAACCTTTATATTTGCCGACAAGTTCTCATATTTAACATAAAGAATTAGATAGGTTTATATTAAGTCTGGGTTCGGACAAGCTTCCTATAAGGGCAAGCCCCTATAGTTAATTACATCTTAAATTACCAAAGTCACCTCGGACATGCTTCCTATAAGGGCAAGCCCCTATAATTAATTACATCTTAAATGACCAAAGTCCCTTAAGAAAACTCTCGATAAAAATCAAGAAATATTATCTTCAAGGAATTTTAAGGGTAGGACTTTTCAATGAGATCAGACGTAGAGGTGTGAAAGGGGATTGGTTCAAATTTGTAACATCTTATTGTAGGGTCCGAAGGAGGAAGAACTAGGGGATGTCATGGATCCAGAGGAGAACCCCGATGACTTCCCAAGCTATCATAATGTTTGGCTTCATTTCTGAGGAGAAATATTTAAGTGTTTCATTTAGTCAATTTTATTAGTTAGGGCCTACATTTATGTGAAACGATCACAAAAATAGTTTGGAAGATGTGAGGATTTTGGTCGTAACAAATAACAACCTCAGAATCCTAAGACGAGTTAGGGCTTATATTGTATAGCAGGGTTACACAAAAGGCCTAAAGATAAGGTGAGGATTTACGTTGCATAAGCAAGAAACCTCGAATTCCTATAGCTTTGTTGCTTATATTTAAGGAAGTAAGAATGGTTTAGTTGGGGAAGACAGGTTTTGCTGTTGAAGATGGTCATGCTGCCCAACATGATGCTAGCTCCAAGCTCCTTGCCGCGACGAGTTTGAGTTTTCTAGTGTGTCAAGTTATGATGTAAAATCAGGTGGTCCTATGGTTGAAGTTCTTTAAATTTTTTGGGGGAATATTAAAATTGATTAGAGTGACATCTGTTAGGATCCTACAGTTCCCTCATTCCGGCACCCCTATTTTTTATTGGATTCACTTAGTCCAAATGAATTTACTAAACTCACCTTAATGAGTTCCATAATTTCATTTAGATTGTGGAAAGCCTCGTTAGAAACCGTAGGTTACCTCCTACGAGGAATTCCCACGATAGAGACATCTTAATTTAGTTGAAGTTGTAGTTTTATGTGATGTTTGTGATTAAATTTTGATTTCATTTAAACCATTGGAAGCCTCGTTAGCAACCGTAGGTTACCTCCTCCGAGGGATTCCCGATCATCAAGACTGTGGGAAGCCTCGTTAGCAACCGTAGGTTACCTCCTCTGAGGGATTCTCGATCATCAGATAGAGACGTCTTAATTTAGTTGCAATTGTAGTTTTGTGTGATGTTTGTGATTAAATTTTGAGCTGTTTTATATTTAAATTTAGTTGAAGTTGTGGTTTTGTGTGATGTTTGTGATTAAATTTTAAGTTGTTTTATATTTCGAATAGTTGAAGTTGTAGTTTTGTGTGATGTTTGTGATTAAATTTTGAGTTGTTTTATATTTTTTCGTTAGCAACCGTAGGTTACCTCCTCCGAGGGATTCCTGATCATCCGATAGAGACATCTTAATTTAATGAAGTTGTAGTTTTGTGTGATGTTTGTGATTAAATTTTGAGTTGTTTTATATTTTGAATGTCGGAAGTTGTAGTTTTATGTGATGTTTGTGATTAAATTTTGAGTTGTTTTATATTTTGCATGTTCAGTTGTGGTTTTGTATGATGTTTGTGATTAAATTTTGAGTTGTTTTATATTTTGAATGTTGTAGCGTTGTAGTTTTGTGTGATGTTTGTGATTAAATTTTGAGTTGTTTTATATTTTGAATGTTGTAGAATTTTGAATGTTGTAGCGGGTTTTGTGTGATGTTTGTGATTAAATTTTGAGTTGTTTTATATTTTGAATGTTGTGGCGATTACCTTCTCCAAGGGATTCCCGATCATCCAATAGAGACATCTTAATTTAGTTGTAGCTGTTATTTTTTTGATGTTTGTGATTAAATTTTGAGTTGTTTTATATTTTGAATGTTGTGGCGGTGGATTTTATCTTGTTGATTTTAGTTTTAGTTTTGGTTTTTTTTTTGGTTTTGTGGTTATCCTGATAGTTTTAGTTTTTATGCAGGGTGACATTGTTATTTATCATGCAAGTTTGCAGGTATAAGAGTACAATATGAAAATACAGGAAAGACAACGCTAAAAATGGTAAAAGCGTACCTGAGAGAGTCTTCTCGTTCCACCACCTGAAACTCAAAAGGCATGTTAAGGCAGTTTATATGAAACAGGGAAGTAAAATTTTGACGACCTATCTAACCTTAGGTCATATATTTGTGGGTCCTTAGGAGTTTAGTTAAGGATGATGTTGTCAAGAAAAAAGTATTAAGTTCAGCAGATCTCCGAGGTATCCAACAGACCTAAAGAAAGAAGCAGGTCTGTGCTACTCTCTCGCTGCCTGGCAAAAAATCCCGAGTTCTTTTAAACTTATTATGTTGCTTAATAATTCATCCTGTAAATACCCTTTAGTGATCAAATGAGCATTTATGTCTCAATTATCCCTAAGAGTAAGGTAATTATCATCTGTAATTTAATTTTGAATATTATGTGGGTGAAGACCCTTAAAGAGACAAATTAGTGTCATTGGAATACTTAACCAAATTTTGGTCCTAATTAGGCTGTAGTGTTTGAAAGACGTCTTAGTTTTAATTTATATTTACTTTTCAAATCCTTATTTAAATGAAACTTGATTTAACCTAAGTCACTCCTAAGCCCTTAAGACCGGGGTGAGTGTCTTAGTTAGTTTTGAAAAAGTTAAGCTTTAGGTGGTCATGATTCATGATTTGAATTTTATTTGGAAATCAAAATAGGGGTATTAAACTGATTAATTATTGACTTCAAAAGTCATACCCCCTAAGTCCTAGGTTCATTTTATTTTAATAAACTTCCAAATTTTAATAATGTAGAAATTTTATAACTTATCTTTTCAATTAAGAAAGTGAGGTTGGTTCCTACCAATTAACCCCTTTTGTTTCAAACATCCAAATTAAGATCAACGGTTACCCATTTCCCTCCTTGAATTAAGCTTAAATGTTAATTAAGGCTAAATTTCCAAAATTACACATTTGCCCCTAAGGCTCTAAAACTTCATAATTTATCAAATTTAATCAACTTTGAAATTTTTATCCTACCTCATTCATGGGTCAATTAAGACATCAGAGGAGAAAATGTGATTTCTCAAATTTTTATCCTACCTCATTCATGGGTCAATTAAGACATCAAAGGAGAAAATGTGATTTTTCAGCCATGAGGCTCTAACACTTCATAATTTATCAAATTCAATTCAAATGACTTTAATTTTTATCCTACCTCATTCATGGGTCAATTAAGACATCAAAGGAGAAAATGTGATTTTTCAGTTTTTATCCTACCTCATTCATGGGTCAATTAAGACATCAGAGGAGAAAATGTGATTTTTGAATATTTAATTTAATTTATATTATTATTTTCATGTAAAAATAGGATTTTTCAAAGAAAATTCGTAACTTGACCAAGGTAAATCCTAATCCCTTGAAATTTTTACTGGAGGTAGACTTAGACTAGAGAAGCCTTTAGACTAAATTTTGGAAATTTCCATGAATTTTATTTTTTTGTGATATTTATGGATTCTTAATTATTTAAATATTTAAAATAGATTAAAAATCAAGTTTTTATTTTAAACTCCATTTTATTTTTTGAAAATACTCCTGATCACAGAGAACTTATAAAACTAAGTTTTATGAATTTTGAGCTATATTTTGATTTTTAAAAATCATTTAAGTACCAAAAATGTTATTTATCCTTAAAAAATCAACTTAAGTGACCAAATGAACTCAAAATGCTTTGAAATTTTCATAGTGAGTTCTCTGGATCCTAAACATTAGCGGAGATAAAAAATCAAGTCTTTTTTTTTGTTTGTATTTTTCAAAATTAATTATCTTAGTGATTTAGGTTTTGTGAAGATTAGGCATATTTTGAATGACTTGGCTCATGAGAAATTTTCCTAAAGGCTTTCTATTCATCATAAACCTTCCAAAATTTTCTTGGATTTTTCTAAGCAACATGCTAATTTTCATGATTATTTTAAGTAAATAATGCACATAAATTTAATAAATATGATTCTCTGTCTAGGGACCTCCTCTAACTTTGGAAAAACCAAGGAATGTTCCATAAGAAGAGGCAACAACATGCTAAAATTTCAAGTCATGGTGATATCACTACATGCATGGAGAATCAAAACATCCAAATCAGTGTTTAATTAATTAAAAATTAAATATGCATCAAATGGACTCTAAATTATTTTCACATTGTTTTTCTCTGTTCACTGAGGAGGGTATTTTTATTTTATTTTTATGTTTTTTCTACACCAAGATATGAATTTTTGAAGTTAGGGGTATTTAAATAAATAAGAAAAATTCCTATTTATCTATATAAACAGCGCGGCGCCATGTAGATCCTAGGCAGCTCTGAGCTCCATGCTGCACGCTTCTATTTATTTCCACCATCAACATAAGCAGCCGCACGTCCCGCTGTTTGTGTAAGGAAGTGTTGTCCGGCTTCATCTCAACCGTCTATCCTATACACGCACGATCAGACGACGCTCTGTCATCGTCCCCGATAGCCTAGCCCGAAAATTGTCCATCTTCTAGCCTTAAGACCTCTCTCATTTCTTAACCAAATTAAATGAAAACTTTTTTTAAACACTCGTCTAGACTAGGCAATCACATCCGTAAGGTGATCAAGCCATCAAATTAACTCTAAGCAAATGTAGAATCAAAAGAGGCTTGATAGGGGGAGAGATTTTATATCTTTGCTCTGAGAAGCGAAGCTTCAATCAGAGAGTCTTGGCACGTTCATTGTGATCCAAATAGGCTAGGGTTTGAGTCTCTAGTCTTGGTGTAAGGCCTAGGTATGATTTCAATCACAGTAGGAATTGGGTGTTGGTCTAGAGCTACGGTAGAGGCTTTGGAAAGGGGAATTTGATGGGGCTTAAGCTTCTTTCACTGTTGTGAACATGTGAGTGAAGTTAATTTGAGTTTGGTGGACTGTGGAGGTGTATTGGGCTCTGTCCTAGTTTCTAGCAAGATTTTGAGCTCAAAATTGAACTCCGGTAGTGGAAATTTGTGAGGGAAAACAGTTGGAATGCATTGAGCAGATCTTAGGGAAGCTCTGTGGCCAGTTTGGAGAGGTCTCTCTAAGAAATTTTTTTCAGCACTACCTCCCATGGCCGTGGGAGGTGCTTTTTATAAAAGTTGGCTAAGTGGTGGCTGTCATGGCTAATTAGAGGGTGCATTGTGCTGCTTAGGTGGAGGGCAGAGGAGCTCTACAATTTAATTTGGCTGAGCTGGCCTCTAGGTTTGATTTGGGTGAAGTTCCATGGGGGTGGCTTTCAGTTTTGAGCTTCTCCAGTGACTAGGACGGTCGACCATGGTAGGGAGAGGTGGCTAGGTGTTCAGGGCATTCATGGGAATCTGTCAAAGCAATTTAATGCAATGGGGTTTAGTTTTGGTAAGGGTATCTTAAGCATGTGTATTTTTGGAAATAAGATCCCTTAATTTGGGTGACTTTTGGTCCATGGATCATCTAGCTTGGGTTAGATGGTTTTTGGCTCAGTCTTAGGGTCTAACCAATGGCTGAGGTGGAGTTAATTTGACTGCTTTAAAGTGGTTTGGTCATGTTTAGTGCATTGGTCCAAGTGATCAAAGCTTGGGTTTTGGCTAGGTTAGTCATGTCAATTGACCCAATTGATTGATCAACATTGTGTAGATGATTCTTATGAATATTTTTGGTGAAGGGTTGAAGTGATTTTGAGTTCAATTGGTAAGTCAATTTGAAGGATTTTTGAAATTTGGTCAATTTGGGAATGTTGGGCTAGACATGGGTCTAGGTTGGGCTAACCTTGGGCTAAGTTCAAATTTAATGGTTCAAATGATCAAGGAAGATGTTGTGAAGATTTTTCTTGCAGAGATAGAGTGGAAATTTTGGGGTTAAGGCCCTCAATTTGGTGAGATTTTGAGACATGGCCAATTTGGGGCTTTTGGACTTGGGATGAAATCAAATGAAATTGAGGCCTCACCAAGGCCAATTGAAGAGTCAAGTTTGATGTATGGGATGTTATGAAGGTTTTTTCAACATAAATTGTGGCAAATGGAGTAGGCCATGGGTTCAATTTTATGGAACCAAGTCATGGGGCCAAAATTGGGGTTTTTGGTTTAGCTCAAAATTGCGTTTAAATCATGAACCAACTGAGCTTGGATTTGGTCTGGATTGGTCACATCAAAGTGAATTTGTGTTTTAGAATTGAAATTGTGATTAATTAAGACCAATTTGATAAACATTTGAGGTAGATTTGGGGAAAAATGGGTCTTTAAAAGGCAATTTGGTGGTTTTAGTCAAAGATAGTCAAATTGGCCAAATTGGGTCATGTGATAGTTGAGAAAAATGAAATTGGGAATATTTGGGGGGTTTTGGAAATTTTTAGGATTTTTTGGAATTTTTGGAATTTGCGGTAAGGAGGGGTATTTTGGTAGTTTGGCCTATTTTGGTGATTTTGGGTAGTTTGGGTGTTTTCAAAGTGTTTGAAATGATTTTTGAACAAATTTGGGTATTTTTGGTAAATTTGGGAATTTTGGCGAAATTTGGGGTCCCAAAGGTATCTAGGTAATTTAGAGGAATTTAGGGGCAAAAGGATAGGTTGGGTATCTTGGTAGAGTTGGAGTGCCAACCATCATCAATAAGCCATGGACAAATTTGGGTCCTCTATGTAGTGGTCTTAGCCAAACTCTCGCCTAGGGCTAATGGGTTTAGGGTACCACCTGCAGGAGTCTCCCAAAAGTATTAAGGGACCAGAGCCTAAAAATTCTGAGTTTAGGGTAGTGAGTGATTGTGAGTGTAAGTGATTGCAAGTGAGTGCCTTAGCCCTAGACCAACACCCAGGGTCAACCTTAAGGTCAAGCAATCCTAAGGGAACTCATCTTGAGCTCCCCCATAATGACCCCACCTACTAAGTGCTAGAGGTTAGGACCAATATGTGGAACTTCAAGTTGAGTAAAGTTGAGGAATTTCTAATGGTGAGGTTTCCTTTTCTAGTTTTCAAGAATATCAGTTTGGAATTTCTAATGGTGAGGGTTCCATGTCTAGTTTTCTAAGAATAGTCAATAGAAAATTGTAGAATTTCTAATGGTGAGAGTTCCTTGTCTAGTTTTCTAAGAATAGTCAATAAGAAAATAAGTGTAGAGTTTCTGATGGTGAGGGTTCCTTGTTTAGTTTTCTAAGAATAGTCAATAGAAAAGTCACTATGGCTAGACCTTAGGCTACTAAAGAGAAAAAACTAAACCTCAACCAAAAGTGAGGTCAATAAGTTTCTTTAGAAGTTACTAAAATTTTGATTTGGAAATATAGTAGTCCAATTTAGAAAAAATATTCAGTAAATGAGATTTTAGAAATTCTTAGTGTTAAGAAAGATGAAAGTATGAGTTTCTATCTAATTTAAAAATATATTATAGATTTTCCAAATTTGGAATTTAGTTCTTTTATTATCTCCACTTAAAAATTTTCATTAAAAGTAATTTTACTTACTATATTATATCTATAAGCTTAAGAGTTTCTCAAGTCTTATACTTTAAAAAGATCAAATTTAGAACCAATTTTTTATTAGGCACTAATCCTCAAGCTTCTCCTTCCTAATTTTTTTCTCTTTTTTTTTCTTTTTTTTTCTTTTCTTTCTCTTTTTTCTTTTCTTTTTCTTTTCTTTTTCAGGCAAGGATTACTATATCTGGATAGACCTTTAATGAGTTTGAATTCCACTTCTCTTTTCCTAAAGTATAGTTTTGATACAAGTCTTTTACTTATAAATATAATAATAGTTTTGAAAATTATTTTAATAAAAGAAATTTAAATATTAAAAATTAAAGTCTAAATTATCTAAAATTTTTAAAAATACAATTTTTCTTACTAAAGCTAGTTACTTATATTAATCATTTTCTCATTTAAAAACTTTTTAACTTCAAGTTTTTCTTCATTACTAAAAATTTTAGATAAATTTTCTTACTTATTTCTAAAATCAAATTTTACTTCCCTAATATAACTTCATATACATAATCATTTTTTTTTCTTTTCAAATCAAATTCACTTGTAGCACATTTGAGAACAAATAAAATTCCAGTTTTGAAAATGTCTTTCGTCCCCCCAAACTTAAATTTTAACAGATTAAATTGTTTAACATCAGATATATATAAGCAGGAATGAAAATTTAAAATAATATACTAACAGAAATTTTTAAACTCTAATGATACAAGTATAAAACTAAAAATAGGAGTAAAATTAATTTTTGATCAAATTTTTTATATTTTTATTTCAATTTAACATGTAGAGATTCAATAGACTTCTAAGTAGTGGGTACAAACATAAAAGTAAA
>JXCR01029580.1:31161-46404 GCA_002079205.1 Phalaenopsis hybrid cultivar | reverse complement strand
AGTGTTTCTAAACTAGTTAAACAAAAAAGAGTTCAATTTATGTAAAGTCTTTCCCTTTTGCAATGAGATCATAATCAGTGCAGGAATCAAATGTTTAAAGGTTTAAATGAAGTTTTGTGACAAATAGTAGCAATCTTATTCTTTACCCTCTTTCGAGTACATAAAGAACATTGGTTAACCTAAAGTTAAATTCCTAATTCTAAGGTTATGTTGGGTAGGCTCTAGCCACGTACTTTTAGATTACTCACTGTGCCCTCTCTTTAGGACTAACCAGTCCTTAGGCTCCAAACCCTAGATCAAATTGGTAAGAATCTACCATGTCACCCTAGAAACACCAATTTAAAACCATCAAATCTTATCTCCCTATCTATTTGCACAAACCAATGGACTACCTTATCACCCACTAGATTAATATGACTCTTACTAGTTGAGGAATACATAACTCTCTTGGGTCATTATGGCTTCACAACAAGTTTTAACAGACCAATTGGCTATATTTAATATGTAAATTAAGTATGAAGTAATGACTCATCAAAATTATGGAATAAGAGAAATTCTAAACAATTATAATCCTACACATGATTAATTTTTATTACAATAAGAAAGATAAAGAAAACAACTTAGATCTCATGGGATAAAACAACAAAACATGATTTACATTAAAATTCAGGTTCACACAATAAATAATACTCACATAAAATAAAAAATACTTAACATAAACTTTTCCCCAAGCAAATCCTCCAAAGTTCCTTTGAAGTTTCTCCAAACTCTCTTTTTAATTAACTCCATGAGATACATAAAATGAAGACACCCATTAAAAGCTTAACAAAAGTCTCCACACACAGACACAAGACCTCTTACGACACACTCTTCAAGTTCTCTTTTTTCTGGCTTCTCTTGACTTCTTTTATGATAACTCACAAAATCCCCAAGAGTCACTTCATATGGCCCTTCAAAATTTATCCAAATTCAATGCATATTGAAGAAGACCGATCGTGTTGCCTAGGCAACCAACTGTAATGCCTAAGCGACCAAATGTGGGTCCTAAGCACCACTCTTCTAGAAGCCCCAAATAACTTACTGGCGCATAGCCTCCAGTTAAGAAATAAGCTCCTTACTCTATTTTGCTCTGTTTTTGTCTCTTTTTTTTACAAAACCCCTTCTCTTGTACCTAAAACCAAAAACATGCAAAATATCTTCCATTAAAGTAAAATATCATTAAAAATAAGCATAAAATGTGTAAAAAAAAGAACACATTTCAAGGAGTATCAATTGCTCCCTAACATTTAGTAAAGAGTTGCGCTCGTCNTAAAACCAAAAACATGCAAAATATCTTCCATTAAAGTAAAATATCATTAAAAATAAGCATAAAATGTGTAAAGAAAAATAACACATTTCAAGGAGTATCAATTGCTCCCTAACATTTAGTAAAGAGTTGCCCTCATTCTCATGGCTTATAGGTAGTCCTAGCCCATCAGTGTGACTGACACATGAATGTCTATTTTTTAAAATACAATAAAAATGTTTTTGTTTGAATGAAAACTTTTATTTTATTTGTTAAATGTTTACAAAATTCAACTACTTTTGCATGGCAATTTAAAATTCAACATTTAAAGTGTTATTCCAGACTAATTATGTGTTATTCACACAAATCGGGTTGAGGACCTTCCTTCTATGATTGCCTGACCGGTAGACTTTTACCCAATGTTGGGTCTCACAGACATGATACCTACAAGTTGCCTATGAAGTTCCATCCGAAAGAATTGCTAGGGCTTTAGTCCTGGTTCTGAGCTCCTCTATAACTTAAACTCTTACACCCATATTTTATCTTCTATATGTGTCATCACCCTTTGTTTTATTAGCTCTAGTTTTCTTACGATTTATGAAAGTTTTCCTTGGATTTTCCTACAATTTGTTTAAATTTCTTGCACATTACTATATTATGTTGTACTAGCCCTGCAATAGCGACATGAATCCTAGGAACACATTTATTTATAATATTGCACTTTACTTCATTTTTCCTGCACCTTTTTACCACTTAGACTTTTTCTTTTTTTAATAATACTTACAAGAGCCTTAGGGTAGACAAAAGTAGGACATATGTTAAGTGGTACCCTGCGACAGGCCATGACTAAACAATTTGCATTTTCACAAAAAGTTTAAACCCATAATCGATACGATTTGAAGCTCAGAGCAAACTATTGGGCATCACTAAAAGGATACAAGTGCATGATAAAAGACATCCGCCGATGAATCAAGACTCGCCATGAAACAAGCTCTACTTCAACTAAACATTCTTTAGTTTAAAATAACATAACTCATAGGACTCTGAGGCTGTTCATCTAGCATAGCTTAAATCGTCACTTTATCTTTAGGCTTTTGCACAACCCTGTTATGTAATAGAAGTCTCAACTTTCTTTTGGCTCTGAGTTTGTCATTCGTTAAGATGTAAACCCTCATATCTTTGTAGGATGTTTGCATGATTTTGGTATCATGCAAATGTAAGCCCTAAATAATAAAATTGGTATAATTAAAATATCAAGTAATATCATCATCAAAATTTAAGTCAAACAATAGAATAGTTTGGGAAGTCACAGAGGTTCTTCTCAGGATCTGTGACATCCCCAACCTCTCGTTCTTTTGGATTCCTAAAATAACTGCTTCTATTTTGTCTTTTCCTACTGGATTTTTCATGTCCAATGACAAAGACTTCTAAATTTTATTGAGAATTTTTTTTATGTGACTTCAGTCATTTTGGATGTAATTAACTATAGTAGCTTGCTCTCATAGGGAACTCATAACCCATGTAATATAAGCCATATCTAATTTTTATATTAGGTAAGGGAACTTGTTAATCACATAAAAAAGGCTTGTGGATCAAACAAATGTCATAAATCATTTAGTTTATTTAATCGAGCCCGTTGTCTAGTAAAGTGCATATTCATCGGGATAGGTGCATTACTTGTAGTGTTGTGCTTGATTATTTAAACTATTAAAATGTATGAGATCTTATTAGTGTCATTTTTTAAATCAAAATATATTTTTTAAAATTATATATATATTAAATTAAAATTATTTTTCAAAATCCCGACCACAACTATCTGAAGAAAAAGGTTGACAAAATTTAATACATTTGCAATTTTCATTATGTGTATGGATTGATCATTGAACTACATGCTTTTTTTAGGTTTGACAAAACCAAAATATTTTTACTATGTAAAATAAGGATATGTTTCTTCATAAATACGATAGATTTATGAAATAATATATATATTCTCTTGATATTTATTGATTGTTTGTTGAAGAGAAACCATTTTATAGAATTATCGGAACTATTTTCAAGTTGAGCATTCATGGTTTATTTTATAAAGTTTTGAAGATCTAAATTAAACTTCTTCAGNATCTGTGACATCCCCAACCTCTCGTTCTTTTGGATTCCTAAAATAACTGCTTCTATTTTGTCTTTTCCTACTGGATTTTTCATGTCCAATGACAAAGACTTCTAAATTTTATTGAGAATTTTTTTTATGTGACTTCAGTCATTTTGGATGTAATTAACTATAGTAGCTTGCTCTCATAGGGAACTCATAACCCATGTAATATAAGCCATATCTAATTTTTATATTAGGTAAGGGAACTTGTTAATCACATAAAAAAGGCTTGTGGATCAAACAAATGTCATAAATCATTTAGTTTATTTAATCGAGCCCGCTGTCTAGTAAAGTGCCTATTCATCGGGATAGGTGCATTACTTGTAGTGTTGTGCTCGGTTATTTAAACTATTAAAATGTATGTGATCTTATTAGTCTCATTTTTCAAATCAAAATATATTTTTAAAAATTATATATATATTAAATTAAAATTAGTTTTCAAAATCCCGACGACAACTATCTGTAGAAAAAGGTTGATAAAATTCAATATATTTGCTATTTTCATTATGTGTATGGATTGATCATTGAACTACATGCTTTTTTTTAGGTTTGACAAAACCAAAATATTTTTACTATGTAAAATAAGGATATGTTTCTTCATAAATATGATAGATTTATGAAATAATATATCTATTCTCTTGATATTTATTGATTGTTTGTTGAAGAGAAACCTTTTTATAGAATTATCGAAACTATTTTCATGTTGAGCATTCATGGTTTATTATATAAAGTTTTGAAGATCTAAATTAAACTTCTTCGAAAAAATGCTGAGAAAATGCAATAAATTCTCATGTCAATTACCTATAACATGATTGAATATTTTTTTTAAAGTTATTCATGTAACATGTTATACAGATCTTCATTAACTGTTCAACACCCACAATACAAACATAACCATTTTATATCTACTAGTTTAGTATTTAGGAATTTATTTGAGAAACGATATCCATTAACAGCTTGGTGTATCTTGCCGATGGCTCTCTTACACTTGAAGATGAATAGAATTCCTAATAATATGTAATCATTTTTATTAGTTAAATCAAGGGACTAAATTTAAAAATAAATGGACAAGAAAAATGGTTGACACGATACCTCTGAGAAGCACTGAGGTAGTGTAGTGAAAATTATAGCATTTAGAAAGTTAACAACTCGAGAGTCAATGTGCTCTGTAGCATTTATAGATTTTTATTTCTTTTCTATGAAAGGGGAACATAGAATAACTAAAAGTTGGAACATACAATATAGATTTTAGAAGCTATGATGCAGTGAGATTTTTATAGTTAACTTTCATTATTTTTTCTCAAGGACCAATCAATATGACATTAGATGCACCTTTTCGTCTCATCTTCGCTGGATTTTTCAACTTGATAGTGCAAGCATTATCTTCAATNTCTCTTCAAAATATGTCTAGATTTGATGTATTTCCCCAAGAGATGCATCCTTTCTTGATAGTTTTTGTACATTGTGGTTATAACCACCTATTAAGCAAATGGGTGCCTAAAAAACCTCTTCAAAATTCGCAGAAACTAAATTTACTTGTCCAATAACTGTCACTGGCGCTTAAGCGTGAGACCTTTGGCTCTTAGGCACGGCCTTCTCTATTTAATCGGTGCATAAGCGCCAGAACTGGCGCTTAGGTGCCAAAACTTTTTGGCACATTTTTCACCTTTTTGCTCCAAATTTGATTCTTTTTCACTCTTTCACCATTTTTCACTCTTTTTTACCTGTGTCTGCAAGAATAACACAAAAATACCTTCTATTAAAGCGTAATATCTAAAAAATAGATATAAAAATGTGTCTAAAATTACTATATATTTTAGGTGTATCAAATATCATCAAATATAAGCCTTAAATACATATGTTAAATTGAATAATTTTTTGATGTATCATAAAGCTACCAGGTTCTTTAAGTTTTTTTAGAAACTTTTTCTGAATTATTGCATTACATTCTTCACGAAGTGTAATAATCTCATAATCCCCTAACTTTCTTTTCTAATTTAATTCATCTTTCAAAAACTTAAGATAGCTTGACCTTTACTCTAGTGCTTCAACAAAAGGAACATTGATTTTTAGCTTCTTTAATATCTCTAGAAACTTAAAAAATTATTGTTCCAGCTTTTTCTATCTAAGCCTCTCAGGAAATGGTAGTGATAGTCTTTCTACATTGATCTTAGTTGGAAAGACAGATTTTTCTATGCTCTCAGGAACATTTTCTTCATGTTTTGCAATTTTCTTAGGTTTCATCTCAAGTTCAATCCTTTTTTCACTCCAGTATCCAATTCTATACCACTTCTTAACTCCACTTCTTTAACTTCCTTTTGCTCTTTGTTTTTATTTTTAGGATTAATTTCAGTGTTACTAGGAAGTGTTCCTTGAGGTCTATTGCTAATTGAGTTAGCAATTTATCCTAGTCGATTCTCAATATTTCTAATTTCAACATTTTGACTTTGTAATTGATTCCCAATATTTAACACCAGTTCTTCTATAGACAACTTCTTCTCCTTAATTTTTTAGTTATTGGTAAGCTAGAAAGATAAGAAGGTCTATAGTTAAAACTACCCTAGTTGTTCCAGTTTCCCAAGGGGTTCACTTGATTGTTCCCTCATTGCTCATTTTTATCATCATAATTATTATTCCAATTAAAATTAGAGAGATTTTTCCAGCTTGGGTCATAATAGTTATAATATGGGTTATTAGGTCTATTATTAATTGCATTTAAAGTCTCAAATGAATGTGGAGAATCAATCAATTGTCCCAATGAGTTTTCCACAATCACATGAGGTGTTTGAAATAAGTTCACTCCAAATTGGTCTAACTTTGTAGATATTGTAGTAACTTGAGATGCCAAAATTGAAATCACTTCAATATCTTGAACACTGTCTACTTTCTTACGATTTGCCATTTTAGAGGGCTATTGGAAGTTGTTAGTAGCCATCTCTTCTATTAATTAATATCCTTCATCAAATGGTTTTAACATTAATGACCTTTAGCAGCAACATCAAAAATTGATCTAGAGGATCCTCCTAACCAATTATAAAATGTTTGAATAATTAACCTGGCAAAGTGTGATGTGGACACTTCCTAAGAATTTCTTTAAATCTTTCTCAAGCTTCCTATATTGACTCACTTTCATACTGAGTAAATGAAGTAATTTTGTTTCTAAGCTTATCAGTTTTTTAAGATAAAAAATATTTAGCTAGGAATTTATGTGCTAAAGCTTTCCAAGTTTTGATATATCTAGGTGATAATGAGTTTAACCACGTCTTAGTTTTATCCCTTAAGGAAAAAGGAAAAATTCTAAGTCTAATAACGTCGTTTGACACGCTGACATCCTTAAATGTAGCACAAAATTCTAGAAAGCAAACAAAGTGTAAGTTAGGATCCTTAGATGGAGTTCCTACAAACTAATTATTTTGTACCATTTGGATTATAGTACGTTTAAGTTCAAATGAGTTAGTCGCTACCGTAGAGGTTAGTATACTCAAGTGAATTTCATCTTCTATAGGATTGACATAGTCCCTTAAAGGTCTTTGTAAATGATGATGTTCATTTTCAACAGTTTGATTATCAATATTGTTATGTGATGTGTTTATCATTTTTTGTACTTCTGAAGTTCTTATTTTTTTTCAGATTTTTCTTATAGTTTGTTCTAACTCAGAATCGTAAGATACTAAACCTTCAGATCCTGAGCTACACATAAAAAAGTAAAAGTTTAGAAAATAAAATTAAACAGAACACTCAAAAATAAATTTTTTTTTCTTTTTCTTATTTTAAAAATATTTTTAACACACAAAAAAAAACACTTATATATTTAAACATCTCCATGATTTTCCTAAAATAAGACTTTAGTTCAAATAAAAATTTTAAGTCAATAGTTTCGTTATTTTCTTTCTTTTCCGTCAACGACGTTGAAAAATTGATCCCCAACACAACGAGTGCTTTCTTAGTGTGTAATTACTTTAATTTCAATCTCAAGAATACAATGTCAAAAACTTGATGTCGCAATGATTTTACAATGTTTAATTCTTAAATAATTCTTGTTTTCTTTCCTCAATTTAATTTTGCAGGCTAGGGATACTACGCAAGTGCACGNATACTAAACCTTCAGATCCTGAGCTACACATAAAAAAGTAAAAGTTTAGAAAATAAAATTAAACAGAACACTAAAAAATATTTTTTTTTCTTTTTCTTATTTTAAAAATATTTTTAACACACAAAAACAAACACTTATATATTTAAACATCTCCATGATTTTCCTAAAATAAGACTTTAGTTCAAATAAAAATTTTAAGTCAATAGTTTTGTTATTTCCTTTCTTTTCTGTCAACGATGCTGAAAATTTGATCCCCAACACAATGAGTGCTTTCTTAGTGTGTAATTACTTCAATTTCAATCTCAAGAATACAATGTCAAAAACTTGATGTCGCAATGATTTTGCAATGTTTAATTCTTAAATAATTCTTGTTTTCTTTCCTCAATTTAATTTTACAGGCTAGGGATACTACGCAAGTGCACATATTGTTTCAAGTAATAAAGGATGTTCTTTTTAAGCCCAGAGTATCAAATCCATGAGAAAGATGAAAACTCTTTTATGAACTTAGTAAAACTTACTTAAACTCCAGACAATTACCTAAGAAATAAAGTCATAAATTTTTTATAAAAAATAAGTAACTAAATCTTACAAATCCTATTTCAAAGCTTAAAGAAAATGCTCNGCCCAGAGTATCAAATCCATGAGAAAGATGAAAACTCTTTTATGAACTTAGTAAAACTTACTTAAACTCCAGGCAATTATCTAAGAAATTAAGTCATAAATTTTTTTATAAAAAATAAGTAACTAAATCTTACAAATCCTATTTCAAAGCTTAAAGAAAATGCTCAGTGTTTCTAAACTAGTTAAACAAAAAAGAGTTCAATTTATGTAAAGTCTTTCCCTTTTGCAATGAGATCATAATCAGTGCAGGAATCAAATGTTTAAAGGTTTAAATGAAGTTTTGTGACAAATAGTAGCAATCTTATTCTTTACCCTCTTTCGAGTACATAAAGAACATTGGTTAACCTAAAGTTAAATTCCTAATTCTAAGGTTATGTTGGGTAGGCTCTAGCCACGTACTTTTAGATTACTCACTGTGCCCTCTCTTTAGGACTAACCAGTCCTTAGGCTCCAAACCCTAGATCAAATTGGTAAGAATCTACCATGTCACCCTAGAAACACCAATTTAAAACCATCAAATCTTATCTCCNAAAAAGAGTTCAATTTATGTAAAGTCTTTCCCTTTTGCAATGAGATCATAATCAGTGCAGGAATCAAATGTTGAAAGGTTTAAATGAAGTTTTGTGACAAATAGGAGCAATCTTATTCTTTACCCTCTTCCGAGTACATAAAGAACATTGGCTAACCTAAAGTTAAATTCCTAATTCTAAGGTTATGTTGGGTAGGCTCTAGCCTCGTACTTTTAGATTACTCACTGTGCCCTCTCTTTAGGACTAACCAGTCCTTAGGTTCTAAACCCTAGATCAAATTGATAAGAATCTACCATGTCATCCTAGAAACACCAATTTAAAACCATCAAATCTTATCTCTCTATCTATTTGCACAAACCAATGGACTACCTTATCACCCACTAGATTAATATGACTCTTACTAGTTGAGGAATACATAACTCTCTTGGGTCATTATGGCTTCACAACAAGTTTTAACAGACCAATTGGCTATATTTAATATGTAAATTAAGTATGAAGTAATGACTCATCAAAATTATGGAATAAGAGAAATTGTAAACAATTATAATCCTACACATGATTAATTTTTATTACAAGAAGAAAGATAAAGAAAACTACTTAGATCTCATGGGATAAGACAACAAAACATGATTTACATTAAAATTCAGGTTCACACAATAAATAATACTCACATAAAATAAAAAATACTTAACATAAACTTTTCCCCAAGCAAATCCTCCAAAGTTCCTTTGAAGTTTCTCCAAACTCTCTTTTTAATTAGCTCCATGAGATACATAAAATGAAGACACCCATTAAAAGCTTAACAAAAGTATCCACACACAGACACAAGACCTCTTACGACACACTCTTCAAGCTCTCTTTTTTCTGGCTTCTCTTGACTTCTTTTATGATAACTCACAAAATCCCCAAGAGTCACTTCATACGGCCCTTTGAAATTTATCCAAATTCAATGCATATTGAAGAATACCGATTGTGGCGCCTAGGCAACCAACTGTAATGCCTAGGTGACCAAATGTGGGTCCTAGGCACCACTCTTCTAGAAGCCCCAAATAACTGACTGGCGCATAGGCTCCAGTTAAGAAATAAGCTCCTTACTCTATTTTGCTCTGTTTTTGTCTCTTTTTTTTACCAAACCACTTCTCTTGTACCTAAAACCAAAAACATGCAAAATATCTTCCATTAAAGTAAAATATCATTAAAAATAAGCATAAAATGTGTAAAGAAAAATAACACATTTCAAGGAGTATCAATTGCTCCCTAACATTTAGTAAAGAGTTGCCCTCATTCTCATGGCTTATAGGTAGTCCTAGCCCATCAGTGTGACTGACACATGAATGTCTATTTTTTAAAATACAATAAAAAAGTTTTTGTTTGAATGAAAACTTTTATTTTATTTGTTAAATGTTTACAAAATTCAACTACTTTTGCATGACAATTTAAAATTCAACATTTAAAGTGTTATTCCAGACTAATTATGTGTTATTCACACAAATCTGGTTGAGGACCTTCCTTCTATGATTGCCTGACCGGTAGCCTTTTACCCAATGTTGGGTCTCATAGACATGATACCTACAAGTTGCCTATGAAGTTCCATCCGGAAGAATTGCTAGGGCTTTAATCCTGGTTCTGAGCTCATCCATAACTTAAACTCTTACACCCATATTTTATCTTCTATATGTGTCATCACCCTTTGTTTTATTAGCTCTAGTTTTCTTACGATTTATGAAAGTTTTCCTTGGATTTTCCTACAATTTGTTTAAATTTCTTGCACATTACTATATTATGTTGTACTAACCCTGCAACAGCGACAGGAATCCTAGGAACACATTTATTTATAATATTTCACTTTACTTCATTTTTCCTGCACCTTTTTACCACTTAGATTTTTTCTTTTATTTATAATACTTACAAGGGCCTTAGGGTAGACAACAATAGGACATATGCTAAGTGGTACCCTACGACAGGCCATGACTAAACAATTTGCATTTTCACAAAAAGTTTAAACCCATAATCGATACTATTTGAAGCTCAGAGCAAACTACTGGGCATCACTACAAGGATACAAGTGCATGATAAAAGACATCCGCCGATGAATCAAGACTCGACATGAAACAAGCTCTACTTCAACTAAACATTCTTTAGTTTAAAATAACATAACTCATAGGACTCTGAGGCTGTTCATCTAGCATAGCTTAAATCGTCACTTTATCTTTAGGCTTTTGCACAACCCTGTTATGTAATAGAAGTCTCAACTTTCTTTTGGCTATGAGTTTGTCATTCGTTAAGATGTAAACCCTCATATCTTTGTAGGATGTTTGCATGATTTGGGTATCATGCAAGTGTAAGCCCTAAATAATAAAATTGGTATAATTAAAATATCAAGTAATATCATCATCAAAATTTAAGCCAAATAATAGAATAGTTTGGGAAGTCACAGAGGTTCTTCTCAGGATTTGTGACATCCCCAACCTCTCGTTCTTTTGGATTCCAAAAATAACTGCTTCTATTTTGTCTTTTCCTACTTGATTTTTCATGTCCAATGACAAAGACTTCTAAATTTTATTGAGAGTTTTTTTTATGTGACTTCAGTCATTTTGGATGTAATTAACTATAGTAGCTTGCTCTCATAGGGAACTCATAACCCATGTAATATAAGCCATATCTAATTTTTATATTAGGTAAGGGAACTTGTTAATCACATAAAAAAGGCTTGTGGATCAAACAAATGTCATAAATCATTTAGTTTATTTAATCGAGCCCGTTGTCTAGTAAAGTGCATATTCATCGGGATAGGTGCATTACTTGTAGTGTTGTGCTTGATTATTTAAACTATTAAAATGTATGAGATCTTATTAGTGTCATTTTTTAAATCAAAATATATTTTTTAAAATTATATATATATTAAATTAAAATTATTTTTCAAAATCCCGACCACAACTATCTGAAGAAAAAGGTTGACAAAATTTAATACATTTGCAATTTTCATTATGTGTATGGATTGATCATTGAACTACATGCTTTTTTTAGGTTTGACAAAACCAAAATATTTTTACTATGTAAAATAAGGATATGTTTCTTCATAAATACGATAGATTTATGAAATAATATATATATTCTCTTGATATTTATTGATTGTTTGTTGAAGAGAAACCATTTTATAGAATTATCGGAACTATTTTCAAGTTGAGCATTCATGGTTTATTTTATAAAGTTTTGAAGATCTAAATTAAACTTCTTCAGAAAAATGCTGAGAAAATGCAATAAATTCTCATGTCAATTACCTATAACATGATTGAATATTTTTTTTTAAAGTTATTCATGTAACATGTTATACAGATCTTCATTAACTGTTCAACACCCACAATACAAACATAACCATTTTATATCTACTAGTTTAGAATTTAGGAATTTATTTGAGAAATGATATCCATTAACAGCTTGTATCTTGCCGATGGCTCTCTTACACTTGAAGATGAATAGAATTCCTAATAATATGTAATCATTTTTATTAGTTAAATCAAGGGACTAAATTTAAAAATAAATGGACAAGAAAAATGGTTGACACGATACCTCTGAGAAGCACTGAGGTAGTGTAGTGAAAATTATAGCATTTAGAAAGTTAACAACTCGAGAGTCAATGTGCTCTGTAGCATTTATAGTTTTTTATTTCTTTTCTATGAAAGGGGAACATAGAATAACTAAAAGTGGGAACATACAATATAGATTTTAGAAGCTATGATGCAGTGAGATTTTTATAGTTAACTTTCATTATTTTTTCTCAAGGACCAACCAATATGACATTAGATGCACCTTTTGGTCTCATCTTCGTTGGATTTTTCAACTTGATAGTGCAAGCATTATCTTCAATTTTTTTCTTACTCTTTTGCTTGAAAGGAGGCAAGTTCCCACATAATATTAACTCAACGTCATCAAAGACAACTGCTTCAATTTCTCAAACATATACTATTCGGCTACTTCATTGCCTTGTTCCCTCATGTTTATTTGGTTTGAAAATTTACTAATGTAGTTTTGAAATATGCTACCACTTGAAGAACCATTCTTAGCTTGTAACTCTTTTAAGTTGTTATAACCATCACCAATGTAGATATCTTGCTTTGCACTTGAAGACCCACGCAAGAGGAAATACTTCTCTATTATCTTTGCTAAATTTCATGACTTACAACTCTAATATAGTGAGCACACTGTAATCCCATCATTTCAAACATCCTTCAACTATAACTTATATCAAACATATTTATTCCAAAATTAACATTCCAAGTTTTAGATGCTCCTTTACTCTCTAAATTTGATAGATAATATTTTGGGGGATTATCATCAGATACTTCCAAAGCTAGCCCATCGACATAATGTAGAAATTCCTGTTCAGAAAAATTCATACAACTTTTTGGAGTAGAAAGCAGCTGTTTGCTTAAACGTGGCAATGCCTTCAATAATTGGAGCAATTGCAGACTAATTACATTTGAAATCCTCATCATGCTTATTTCATTGCCATAAAGACACCATTTTCTCCATTCCGAAAAAAAAAAAAATTGTAATGGAACTAGTAGCCTTAGAAATACTATGACATACATATTCATAGGCTCACTACATTGTGTCGATAAGATTCCCTAGCAAAATGAATTTTTATTGAATGTCATTGACTACTTATTTCTAATTTTATATAGTTGGTTCAACCATTCATGATCATGAAGATTATATTTTTCCAGCAATTAAGCCCATGCTTGGTCAAACTCCTCTTCTGTATCACATGCACTCAATCATTTATAAATTAGATTATGAAATATCGCATTATCATTGAAGTAATGTACCTTTAAAAGAGTTTTGTTAGATATATGCCATTGGCATAGTCTATGATGAGTTGGTGTTAAGGGATGTTTGTCATACATTATACGAAGGAATGCTCTGAATAACGATTTGAACAATTGTCTCATTTGATAAGAAGGCTATTCTGAATAGAACATTTTGCTAATGATGATTAACTCCAATAGAAGGTGCACCCACAAATTGTACTTAATAAAACGATAACTTGTGTAAAAAATCATGAGATCAACAAAATTTAAATAATCAACCCTTGACTGCCATCACTCGAGAAAAAAAACACTTTAAGGTATCAATCTCATTAATTTAGAAATCTCACTCAAATATAGTATCTTTAATCTGTCTTTCCGTGAATAGTTGCATTAGAGAACTATTATCACCATTTTCAATCTTTTCCCATTTTTTCTTATGAATAAAATTAAATGCATCTCTTCAACACATGCCTCACTCGATCTCAAAAGGTATTGATCACTTGGCTCTACTATGAATGATTATGAATTTTTTTAAATTTTTTCATCTTTTAACTACAATCAGGGTTAACTTCATATCTAATCATGGCAGCACAACCATATATGGTGTCTGATTTTTTAAATTTGAATATGCTATTAAGTTTATTCCCTCTTTTCAAATTCGATCTTGCACACAAAAAATCAATTAATTTATATTATTTGAATTTGGCCAATAGCTGACATGGTCCTTCCTCACACTAAAATTCGGTTTGGTGTGCATAACCACAATACAAATCATATGCTTTTATTTTGATTGTGAACAATGATAGCCAACAATTTTGTCTACAGTTTATTTAGAACGCTTTGGGATTACATCATTATGTCATACTTGCATAATTTACACATATGATATTTAGTGGTAGAAATAAAATAAAATCTAAAATTTTTTAAACAAAGTTACCTAAAACATAACAAAAAAACTATTTTATGATCAATTTAAGTAAATGCACTATTTTCTTAAGAGTTTAGGGATTGGACAGCATAAAACACTGATTTTGGCTATTAAAAGGGGGTTAATTGTATGTTTTTCTTCCAACTTGAAGCAATCCTCATCTACTTCATTGACAAAGACTTGCATAAAATAAAATAAAAAAATTCTAAACAAAACTAACTTAAAATAAAATAAAATAATTATATGAACTTTCATTCAAGTAAATATGAAATTTTCTTCAAAGTGTAGATAGTACACATCAATTTAAAAGCAAAAAAAAAAGTAATAATGTCATAATATTTCTAAAGAAATGTAACTAAAACAACATAAAATAATAATTTTAGCTTTTAAAGGTAGTTAATTATAATTTTTTTTTTCAAAAGTGAGACAACACACATCCACTTTATTGAATAAGAACTGCATAAAATTAAATTTATTCGAAACAATGTTAATCTGAAATAAAATAAAATAATGATTAACAGTTTTTGGTTCAAACAAATGTATAATATTTGATCAATACACAGATAATACACATCTATTTAAATTAAAAAAAAAAGTGTAATAAAGTTTAATATTTCTAAAAAAAGGTTATCTAAATAAACATAAAACATTAATTTCAACATTTAGAGGTAATTGATTATAGTTTCTCTTTAGAAGTGAGGCAATACACATCTACTTCATTAAACAAAGATTGCCTGAACTAAATAAATTTCTAAGTAAAGCTAAAACTGTACGAAAACAAACTCCTAATATATTATGGTAGATTATCATAAAGCTATTTCTTTTTTTT